>JACXGI010009064.1:0-13734 GCA_016801175.1 Esox masquinongy
CACACACACCTGCAGTGGACCACAATGGGACCGGCATACTGGGGGTTGCAGGTCTTGACCTTCTTCAGGAACTTGAGCATGCCTATGGGTGTGAAGGGGACGCCAAAGTCTGGCCAGCTGGTGAAGTGGAACTGTGTCACTAGTCGCTGTGGCTTTTTACCACCTACGTCCCCAACCTGGGGGAGACCAAAGGAGGCAGAGTAGGAGAGGGGTCGAGACATCAGGAGTCGGAGTTGCTTTCAAACGACTGAGAAGAAAATAAAAACGTTCCCGAGCTTCGCTGTCGGCGTACCAAACCTGCACCCGGGTTTGACAGAAAGCGCGGACAGAGGTCAGAGGGGAAACAGGAAACGGGCAATGCCCGAGGATCCGAAGGCGAGCGGGAACAGAAGCCCGGAGCGGACAGGATTAGAGGAGTTGACGACAGAGGTACCTGTTGGATGCAGAACTTCCGGACGGTGTAGTCCACCAGCACCATCACGTCCTCCACGGAGACCCGGACGTTACCATAGGTCCAGCAGCCCTGGTCCGGCCAGTACTGAGCACACTTACACTGAGACACACAGACAGATTGCCGCTGGGTGGATTTCTTCCAAACGAAAAAGAAACAAACACTCACAGTCGTACACTCGCGTGCTGTTTCACGGCGAACCATTTCACACGCTGACCACCACCCCTCCTCGTTGTAACTTAAACCAGTCAGGGGCCCGTTTCGAGAGGGCGTAATGTTACAGAATGGTTTTGGACAGACTTGCTTTGTGTAAAACAGATGTTTTATGTGTCCTCGATGTGGAGTAGGAAATCATGTCAGTTTGTGAACCTTGACCTTCCCCCTACCCTACCTCTTTTCTCTCCTTCAGGTTGGTCACCATGACGATGGTGGCAGTGTTCTGTTCCCAGATCATTCTCCAGAAGTCATTAACAGTCTCCTCCTTTGGACCTGAGAGACAGAAGATACACAATTATCCACTGTTCATCATCATCATCGATTTAAAACCTGCCTGTATGCTTGTCTAGGAAATCTAACATGATGTCATGAAGCCACGCCAGTGAAGCTCATTGGATTGGACTGAACCCTGAGACAAGGGCAGGGGCGTAGTGAAATCTAAGCGCATCCCAAATGGCATGCTTCGCCCTACTCTGGGCAGTGCATTGGCCCGAGGACCCGTAGGGCGCTTCAGAAAGGGGGTCAGTTGGGACTAGGAACAAGATGACTCACGGCATCTGATTACCTCAACCTCACCCAGCAGTTAGAACAGCCTTTACCTTGAGCTGCGATGAACTTGTTTTTCTCCTGGTACCCCTGTGAACCACAGAAAGGAACATCACGGAATCGGTTAGTCACCAAGTCGGGCATTGCTCCGACGCATCATTGATGTTTTCTCTAGTGTTCAATGCATTCATATTTATACTTTATTAGCATTTAGCGTGGGACACGTGCTCTACGAATTAAAGACTGCCTCCGTTAAAACAAGCAATACAGAGAAAGCCAGAATATTCTGAAAACACTGTCACATTCATTCACTTAACCTTTATCCAAGGGATAGCTGAGTGAAATAACAAAGCAGACGACAGACCACTTCATTGGTATGAAGGGTTGTGGCACCACTCACGTTGATGAAGGATGCATTGATGAAGTCGGAGTCTGGGACTCCCTCTAGTGACGACAGATGGACCCTGGAGTGATCATCTGAAAGACACAGACACAACCTTCATTAGCCAAATGGCCAGCCTGGGACTTAAAGGAGCGACATGCAGCCGGTATTCAGAAACTACCACGGTCTCTTGGTCGCGTTGTTGCTATGGTCAATAACATTCCACGGACGCCGCGGCCATATGGCTCACCAAACATTTGCCGGGGTTAATTACTTAAAAAAGGGGCTAATGACTGTTTTGATTAAATAAAAAAATAGGGTCTAGAAAATACAACAACATGGCTGATGTAGGTTAATATTTAATAGAAAACGTTGCCTTCATCCTATAATCAAATGTACTTTGAGAGATGGAAATGCTGGCAAATTCCACACTCCATTGAGCAGAATGGACAGCTAGATACCTGCCGGAAAACTAATGTTGAAAGAAGCTGCGATGACACGTGAAACCTACAAACACCAACAGAAATTATACATGACTAAAACAGACATTTTAGAACGCTGCTTGAAGACGAATAATGTATTTAGACTAGTGCCTCATACGGCAGAACCAAACCAACTCACGCGGTACTGCCCTAATAACACAGTCGGCATAGCTGCAGGAAGGGCAGTATGGTTGGGCCCTCAGGTATACATCAGACCTCAGCTCCGCATCAGGTACTCACATGGCAGGATGTTGACATAGCGGTTCTTCTCCTTGTTCTCCTCCTTGGAGGCAGCGTCACACGACGCCTGGATGGGACACACCGGCAGCGCCTGGACACAGGGACAGGAAACGTGTCATTCAGCTGGATGTCCACAATGCATGTTTCTACGACGCACCACAAAAGACAAAACCAGCCCTGCTAGACAGGACATGAAGGACAGGAAGCTAAGGGGCAGTGAATTAGGGAGTATTCGGGCGGAAATAGGTCATTGTAAGGGAGGGTAACACTTCAGTCATTCAGCCGTAGGAAAGTCAGAATCAGACAAGCGTCCTGTGCTTTCGATGCACTGTCTGAGTGTGTGCGCGCGCGCGTGTATTGGAACTCCATACATTGAACTCCTCTCGAAAGAGCTTGTTGTCGTCAGCCATGCGACGATTCATCTCCTCCTCGAGCTTGTCCACAACAAGGGGCGGGTACTTCCTGTTGGTGCTGGGCGAACGGGCCAATAGGGGCACACTCTGGAGCTCTGCAAGAGCCACAAGCAGGAAGGTAGGGAAGGGGAGGAGAAAGAGATAAAACTCTTATTGTTGTAATATAGCCAATGACACATTTAGCAAAAGCAATTATTTATAGAAAATACATAAAACATACTTATAAATAATTAAAAGAAAGCAGCAGTTGCAACAGCCAGACAATATCATGACACATTCATGAATCAACAATTAAACTAAATAAATTAACTAAAACCCTTATATCAGACTGTGGTATTATATTACATTCCAATGAACACTAGGCCAGATAACAGAATCATGTAAACTCACTTTAGAATGTACGTCAAATAAAATCCAATGTTTTCAATAAAGTTCAATAAACCATCACCATAATTTTGACATGAAAAAATCTGCTTCATAGATTAATTAAATTACTGTGGAATAGCACATAAGCAAATTATTGAGCTGACTGTCTGTTCTATAAAAGCCCACAAGGGGGAGCCATAAACCAATCGAAAACTACTGCTGAGCCACAAGACATTCAGCAACATCAGTGAAATTTGCTTTATCAGTAAATTTCCACCAAACCAGAAAATGACCATAAAATCAATGTAAACTTAATGGACAAAATGCAGTTGGCTCCGAGTGGCACATCCACTAGTTCCTGTAAACATACAGCCATAGATAAAAATGTTTTCAGGAAGAGAGTGTTTTACCTGTGTCGTCTGACCTGCCGTTTGTCAGCCTGAAGGAGTTGGAATGGCTGCCAGCCTGTTTGTACTTCTTAAACCTGTGCATCACACATAAACACATAGGTTGTAGCCAGAACTGGAAACACACATGGCCATTGCCACAGTAACTCCTGTTCGTTGGTATAAATCCAATTTCAGACACGGAGCCTAACACTTGGCCATTCAGTTTAAATACTCCAGCCTAAAACATGAGAATGAAGCTGCAAATATCGAGGAGAAAGCTTTGGTTGTGCTCGTTAGGACGCTCTATGGCCAAAATATGTCACTTACGGGACACAACTGATTTTCCACTGCAAACCCGTCAACTACAATAAGTGGTGTTAAGTGGTTTCTACTGGAGTATGAATGACGTACCTGAGCATGTAGAGGATGATGATGATGAAGACGATGACGAGCAGGGATGACAGGGCCACCGTTACGGCGATGATGGGCGTTTCATCTGACTGGGAGTCTTGGTCGAAGAGAGAGACAATGTGCGTCATCGGTAAGTGTAAACCCTTCACAGTTATATTGGTCATTCAGCAGGTACTCTTATCCAGGGCGACTCGCGGCAGCAAGCAGACAAACGTGTCATAATGAGACACGCAGCTTTGACGTGAAACTGCGAACTAAAAAAAACGATGCGGTGTCTTATGGCATTCCACTCTGTGAATGAAGTCTGCGTTGCCCAACGGTTTGCTGTGAGGGGCCGCTTGAGGGTCAAATGCGCCCAACACCCTAATCATCTTCAGTCAGCGGGCTGAGGCGCCAATGGAGGGGAGAGTAGTAGGGGATCAGCACAGTGCCGGTCTCAAAGCTTCGGGCCTGGAACACTGAGCCTTGCTCAAGGGCACAACAACAGACGGGGAAAACACACACACACTGGTTGCCGGTTCCCACATGTACATTTTCTTGTCAGCTGTGGGATAAAACAGTCACGATCACGGTACTTCTACAGCGGGCTAATATGCTAAAATCAAAAGCTTTGGTAAAGAGGTTATATTCATTGATTTCAATGCTTCAAGAAAGCATCATCAAGCGCAAAAATCAGCTTAAGCTTTGGAAGAAACCCAGTGTCATTTAAAATGTTTAATGCTAAAGGCAAACCAGTCAGCTTGGTGACTTAACACTGGACCGGCTAGATGGACAAGTACCCTGTCAGTTGGTGACTTAACGCTGGACCGGCTAGATGGACAACTACCCTGTCAGTTGGTGACTTAACACTGGACCGGCTAGATGGACAACTAGCCTGTCAGTTGGTGACTTAACACTGGACCGGCTAGATGGACAACTAGCCTGTCAGTTGGTGACTTAACACTGGACCGGCTAGATGGACAACTAGCCTGTCAGTTGGTGACTTAACACTGGACCGGCTAGATGGACAACTAGCCTGTCAGTTGGTGACTTAACATTGGACAGGCTAGGTGGACAAGAACTGTCAGTTGGTGACTTATACCCTTTGCACCTGGCCTAAGTCGGTATAAAGCAGAGACTTGACCTAATAGATCAGAATGGCCATTCTGATTACAATATAAAGCAGGCTAAATCTGGTCTTTTCCAATCCATGCAACAACACATTTTATACAATACAACACAGTTTGGATAAAGAAAAAGTTAAGGGATTCTGGGATTTCAATCTCTGTGAGAATCAGACTTAATGTTGTTCAAAATGCAATCTTGGGAACGCAGATCGGGCCTTTCAGCCAATTGTTGCTCATTTTTCATTATTCTCTGGAATTTTCCGTGTTCTCGGAGGGACAATGTATGCATTCAGTGACGCTACGCCATATTGGTAGGAAGGTAAGTAGATTGGATCAGGAGCAGAGAACGAGGACAAAATCAGCCCATTCCATTTCAGTGGCTCATTACACAGACATAGACGACGGACAGAAACCCCAGACAGGGAAGAGGCGGGGTTTAAATACTGAATGTATTCAACAGGCCACTTCAATTAACGGCACATTGCTGTCATGACTGCTGATGAGTCATGGTGCTCAGCGGTGGCCGTGAGAGCAGTGAGGGCGTAGAAACTCGACAACATCCCAGGAACAGAGTCTTACCTGGGTTCCCACCTCCGTTACCTGAGGAGAACAAAACACAGGGCTGTCATTACTATCAAACATTAAAGCAATTTAATCCAACACAGAGACACACAGAGACACACAGAGACACACAGAGACACACAGAGACACACAGAGACACACCTGGAACAGTAGCACCACTGGTGTCGGCCGAGGTTCCTTTCACCGTGGGTTCTGAGCTGGTCTCTGGTGGAGGATGTGTGCTACTGTCTGGGGACAGAGTGTCTGGAGAAGAGGGTACGGTGCCGCGCCCCCCGTCCAGGCTGACGTTGGTGGGGGCCCGTGGGTTGGCGGTCACCCCCGCGGTGACCCGGTCCGTCGGATGGGGTGGGAGCGACGGTGGACGAGGGGGCACCGGGGGGGGCGTGGGGCCAGCCGTCAGCCTCAACCCATCCGCGGTCGTGGTGGTCGTCATTGTCGTCGTCGTCGTTACGGCAACCGAAGGGACTGCCGTGGTGGGAGGGGGCTGAGGGGTGGTGGGTGTTGCCGTGGGAACATTGGGGATGGGGGCGGGGGGAGGATCCAGGGGTTTGGCTGCGAGGATGGGACCATTTAAGGATGATGTCAGAGGGGGGAGAGGTGTCACTTGGTTTGGTAAACAAACACTTTCCCTGCCAATAAAGCCTTTTCAGTTGAAACGGTACTGAAGCAAATATTCTGTTCATGTGGGATATTTATTGCAAGCCAGTCATCATAAAAACACAGGTGGCTTAGACAGTAAAATAAAGGATCAGAAAGTACATTACAATAAGATATATTTTATTAAGGCTTTTAAACATTGTCACACAAACTTAAACACAAGAAGGGACACAAAAAGGCACTGCCTCAGGAAGAAGCTAACGATCACATTTAGAAACGCACATCCAGTGAGTTCAGGGGCCTCACGGCGGGTCCCTCTCACCTGTGGGCGTGGGAGGGGATCCCTGGGCCGAGACGAAGACGGGGACCCTGAGGGCCACGGTGAGCAGCAGGAGCAGGGGACACACACCCATACTGCCCTGGGAGGAGAACACATACATGATGAGTTTTCACAATGACCCCAGGCACAATGGAAACCAGACAACCAAACCAGATAAATGCCCATGTGACTGAAGGGGTCCGGCTAATTCTAATCCTTTTTGACCACTTTCAGAGAATAATCCCACAAAACGTGTGCACATAGGTAAATAGGTAAAAAAACAAAAAAAACATCTTAAATGCAAAAACTATCAGGACGTGAGGGGAAGGAGCGGATGTTTTACCTTAAGAAGCGAAGTTGGCATCAATCACTCATTCGCACAGCGTGGGCCTTCATCCAAATCACAAAAGAAAAGGCTAGTCAGTCACGAATGGTTCAGATTTCACACCATTGTAACTATTCATTTAACCCACATCTTACTGTTACTCAAAAGCTGGGTAGACTCATCATTATTTGAACAAGGTCAAATGTTTGCCCCAGACCCACAGAGGGGCAAAAGTTAACTTCCCTGACTAATAGTTTGTTGGGGTCCAGCTGGGGCTTGTGGAAGGGGACTCTGGGTTTTTGAGTGGGACGTGTCTGCCCTTGGAAGGTCTCTGACAGACTGCTCCCTACCACGCTAATACCGGACCCCATCCTCACTTATCTGACCCATTTGCTCAGCTAAAAATGAATAACACAATTATGTTGACGGTGGACGGGCAACACATTCCATTTAGGTCGAACCACAATGCTTGCATAAACCCATACTGTTTTTCTCTCCTTGATGCCAGCACCGTGCTTCAATCAACTTCAACCAACAGTTCCGTTGCAGTGGGGTGGGGGGGGGCAGTTCCACTGCAGGGGAGCTAATCTCACAATACAATGAAAGAGAGTTGGTCTGTGTGTGCGCATCGGGATGAGTACAGGCACGGTGGGCCGACTGTCCGATATAATCTCATAGGTCCACCGGGTGTCTTCTCACTGACTGAGCTGTGATAATCCCCGGCCTAACCCAGAGGTCCTGACCCGGGAATTACCCAGGCCGTCTGGTTCTGATCTGCAATCTAGATGCACATGCTGGCGCACCGACAGACACAGACACACACACAGACACACACACACGGGATTAGAGCCTCAGAGCTCGGTGAGTTAAAGACGCTACCGATGCCTCTTTTATCTCGGAGGAAAGGCTGTGACCATCCAGTGCTTCCCAGCCCTGGTCGTCAACCTGGAGCCTGAAAGTTCAGCTTTCCTCATCTTTATGCAAAGGCAAAGCAAGGTAGCAGTAAAAAAAACTCAAACTCGGCACACCCCTACTGCACTGGCTGACAATTCATACTTAACACCACTGAACTCACGAGGGCAGCTATGGTAACCAACAATAGCCTGCTGCATGTTCTTCTCCAATCTAAACATCTTTTTCTCTTACCGGTTTTAAGTAGCACCATGCTGCTTTGTTGCGCCAGCTAGCCAACGGCTGACCAGGACAACTGACCAGGACAACTGACCAGGACAACTGACCAGGACAACTGACCAAACCAAACCCATTTGTCTCCACTGGACTCTCAGCTGTGTGATGCTGCGTATCCATTCGGACATCAGTAGTCCGTACACTCTGATCCTGGAAAGGAAACCAGGTGGCCTATCTATTCTGAGTTTTGAAACGCACTGTGGAAGTCCCCTAGGAGGACATGTTTGTCAAGCTCACAGAGTCAGTCCACTTCAGGAGTGTGTTGAGCCAGAACCTGCCGCTCATGAGAAAAACCAGGTAGCGTAGCGTGCAGTGACCCCCGGACACACACTTCCCCACATCTCCTGCCCTCTGTCCGCCTCAACTCCCCTTTCCAGCCTCATCCATCCACATTTATGCTCCCACAGTGGACAAAACGACATCCACAATTACAGCTCTCCCTTCCATGCCCAAACCGTGCCAACCACTTCCCCTGAAACCTCAACCAGAGCTGCTGTTTCCACTCAGACCTCAGCCAGCGCTGCTTCTTTGCTGCACACAGAGGAGGGTTTTACTCTGTTTTCCACCTCTAAGCAAGGACATGGAATGAGGATTCGTCCTGTGGTAAATTTAAGAGGTGTTTCTAAATTGAAAGGGTGGCTTTGTATGTCGCAAGTGTTTGACTTGACTTTGCCCTTGAAGCAGACCAATCACTGAAAAAAAACAGCCTAGGCCTACATATTCAAAATTAAATGTCATAGTAAAATGACATTTAGCAAATGTCCATCCTTCCTTCCTTCTTTAAGGGAGTATTGTCAGTCGCCACAATAACGGAATATGTAAAGCAGCTAAATCTAGGAGTGTCAAGGTTCTATTGCCACTCGAGTAGTAATGTTTCTCAAGTCAATTCAGACTCCAGGAAACATGTAAAATCATGAGTCCAACACATTGCAAACTACCCCTGCAGTCCGACAGCCCCATTAACCCTTTTCTCATCTGAAACCAGCCTCTAACCCATGAACCCTTCCCCTCAAATGCCCCATCTACCACAAACAGGAGAGAACCACCCCCCCTAACCGATGAGTCACCCTAAGCTACGACACAACCGTCCCCCATTACCTAAGGGACTTTAAATTAATGCTTGATGCTTAAGAAGCATCTCCTTATTTGTCATAGTCGAATCAGTTAATCAAGGCTGATTGAATGAATCAGCCTTTGCACTGACGAATCAGCATGCATTATTAGGAAACCAAAATTAGCCTTTGGAGATTCACATGACTCACCCTTGTCATCCTGTGATGGAGCAGCCGTTTATGGGCCGGAGGTGAAGCCATCCGGTGCCAAACGGAGACATGATTCACTCAGTTCTACTGTATAGCGCAGCAATCTATAGGGACATGGCTAAATGTGTTTTGTCCAACTAAGCAGTTCCCCAAAACGTGCGTGCGTGCGTGCGTGTAGTTAGAGGGATGTTCCGGTGACTTAAGTGGAGAGAGGATATTATTAATTCAAAAGTCAACAGTCAAGTGTCTCAACTTCATATATACGCTACACTCATTCAGCACAACAAAGTGCCATCTTTTATAGGCAAGTAAGATGGTCGAGGAAGAACAAACGCCACATGAAGAGACGTCTGAGTTAGTGTACAGTACACAGACCTAGGGGCAGCAGTGGAGAAAGCTTACTGAATTCTGATCAATCTCTGTCAAAGTGGAAGTACAATATTAGGGTTTCAGAATGATTCATTCCACTAATGGAAATTTTAGGTCTCATGACTATGCTTGGTCTACGAGGTTAATCCATTATTTTCTTGACAGCAACCCTTTCGATTTGAATGAAACCTTTCATTACCTATTCGGAAACTTTATAAGAGGTCTATTAGATTTTTTGTTTCTGCATGAGAAAACATTCAAACAGATTTCTTTAAAAAAAATGTGAGTGTAGGTCAACTACGTACCCCTAGATCTAGCCATATTTGACCATTCTTGTACACCAAATGTAAGCTTTGCCAAGTTCCTTGGGCAGCATCAATGTACAACAATTGTCAAGACATACCCACATTTTACCCCAGTTTTCTTCCCTAACAATTTTTTGATGTCCCATTTGCGATTCTGGCCCTGCCTCATCGCAACAATTCCATAGCAGGGGTGGGATAGTTTAAATCAGATGGAGACATTATCTAATTTTGGAGGTTTATGCTGGTACACCTTCCCCAGCCAACAACCATGACTGAGCTGGTAGGGAGGACCACCCAACTAACCAAAGAGTCGCTAGAGCGCAACCTGACAAGGCAGCCCTGTCCGACATTCAACCGACATCCACCCCTCGCAATCCTGAGAAGAGTTTCTCATTTAAATCGTGTCATTTCATTTCAGGATTTTTTAACATTTATTTACATTCCATAATGCTTCCAGTATTCCTGAAAATGTAAAAGGAATTACGGGATTAATTTTTAGTGTGCGAATTCTGGAGAAAGATATCCTAAAGGCGAGTCGGCATGTGAAAATATAAGGAACAATTTACTAGTCTCTGCATAATAAGCTGCTGAAAATATAATAGGCTAAATCATCGCTATTTATTTTCATCCCATTTCGTGAGACGGAAAAGCAAAACTGGCACCTGTCGTTATTCATCACACTTACGCTGACCTCCACCCATACTTGCAAATAAGTAAACTACATCTCTTTTCCCAAAAAAAACACACTGATAACCTTACCAGTTGAAATCCTTTCTGCAGGATAGGCCTACTGAAAATGTGCCTACAATGAAACAACGACAATGATTAATGTTTGTTGTGGATGGACGGGAAAGATACAGCAGGTGGTCCAGAGGAAGATTAAATCGACAACCGTTAGAAATGCCGGGATTTTATCAGTTGTTCATACATTTTAGTGAGGCAATAGGTGGTCATGGAGACCCTACGCTTTCTTTCGACTGAGTGCTTTATCTAAATCTTTGCAACCACTTATTGACAAGGGTAAACTCGAGCAGATCTGTTTTGACACAGTGTTTTCCCTAGATGGGACCAACTTTCTAAGGGTGATTGTCATGCTCAAACCATTTTGTTCAAATCAGAAGGTGCTGTCAAAAAAATAACGAAGATGGACTCACCCTCATTATGTGAGATTTGAAAACGCAAACATCTTCAAGGTCTAGTCTATGCTGTGACACTGTACTTCATTGCCAACTTGCAATGTTCTTCTCTAGCTCATTAGTTTCCTGTTACGAAAGCTTTGTTGCCAGTCATGACCGACCAAGATATTCTGCTACCCCGGAGAACAAAGACGTGCTCCTTGGAGGCTTCCTCTTCATGGCTTAATTTCCGATCACAATCTTCTGACATCTAAACCTAGTTCCACAGAGGCAAATCAAATTAAGGCCACTTTTAGAACATTCTAGTTGTAAAATGTTGTTACTACACCTAGGTGGGCCTGGGCCAGAATTAGCAATTTTAGAATTTGCATTCTAATCTTTATCTTATGACACATAAAAAATGAAAAAATAATAAATACCATAAAATCAGGCAGTGTTTGGTAGATATGTAAGACTAAGGTGTTCAACTGGGCTACTGTTTTAAATCTGACATACATGCGTGGACACAGCCTAGAATTGAAGGTGACTCGATCTAAGGATAATTTGTATTATTAGCCTAACATTTATGTAACTGTAATAACTGACATTTTGCTCAAACTTAGCAGGCTACAAAATTGGGGAAAAAACTGTTTTCTTCATGCTTTGTTTGCTGTCTGATTTAAAAAAAACAAGATAAAAATGAGCAAACTATTTAAAATAAAAGCCATAGTTTCAATGTCTGCATTTTGTGGGGCAGAGATATTTAAGTTATGACCAGAGCAGGCTAAAACATTTTAATCTGACACTGTGTTTCCCTTATAAATGGCTAGAAAATAGTAGATACATAGCCTATTCAGAACAGCGAATCTGTTAAATCAGATAATGTGATTTTATTGTAAAGTTATTCCAGAAGCATCCCGGATTTTAGTCACTGTTGTTAACTCTTACCTCATGAACAATGCCCTCCTGTCTCCCACCAGGCTAAATCCTGAAGCAGGGCTCTAAATAAAACACAAACAATGGGTAGAATTGGTGCTCCTAACTTAAAAAGGAGCACCACTCGCAATTTAGGAGCACCAAAAAATGTTTGTTTATTTACGGATTGTGATAAACCCTACATTGGGTCAATATTGTGGCTTAAAAATGTATATGTAAGACATAATATGTAAGACATACTTAAGACATTTCTTCACTATGCAATTTAAAATCTTGATTACAAAACCTGTCATAAAAAATTTTAAAAGTAGGCAATGATCAGGTGATTTCATTTCAGCAGTTAAGCTGAATGAGAACATATTCTCATTTAAAGCAACAATCTGGGAGAAATTAGGTTTAAGTAACTTGCTCAGAGACAAAATGGCAGACTTTAACCTTGTCGGCTTGGGGATTCGATCTAATAACCTTAATCGTACCAGTCATAAGATCTAAATGCTGGGCTACCTGCCGGCCAACGTTTCTACATTGCGTAAAATCTAAACAGTCCTATTGAGATTCGTCGCGTGAAACTATGCACAGTCACTAAATACAGTATCTGCAATTACGACATAAAAACCTCTCACTTAATTCACGGCTGTAACTACGGTTCTCCTGAAGAAGTAATCCCCTGCGGTGTTCTTGATGTGGTCATTATAACACACACCGTTAGCCCACAAGCCAGTACGATAACCTTAAACACCGGCTTGTAAATGCAAAATGTGGTCCTGGCTATCTGCTGCAGAGGGATAACGTTTGACACCGTTCACTCTGCGGTGATGACGCAACCATGATGATGAAATCCTAAAATGAATTGCGGATCATCACACGTTTGTTCCCGATTCCAGTCGACGGACAGGTTGGGCACAGGGCTTTGCTGCCGTTCCTATAACATCTGTTCAATTAAATGATTGGAACTTGTTTCATAGTTGGTGTACACGTATAGCCTTAGAAAGTGTTTAGGCAGTACATGTTGAGACCATTGTGGAGATGTGCATACTTTAACCCCTGAGGGCCAGGTAACCTGAATTAAGTCAACTAGCTAGAACAATAAAACATGTGGATTGCATTCTACGCGTATGTGGATTTAGCAGGAAGGGGAAGAATTTTGCGGTTTTAGGGGCCACTAGGCCTTAATGGATCGCCCAATTTGCCAGAGCCCAGTGCCATCAAGCAAAATAACCATTTAAACCACTTAGGAAACTGAAAAGCAACTCGAGTTATGAAAACAAGTGATTACTTTAGAATGGTGACTTAAAAATGCTTTTCAGTGGCTAAGAATTCACAGTTGTCAGCATGGTCCAAAGCACCACATGCGAGGAGATTGCGGGGCCTTAAAAATTAACTTTTGGTTCCACCAGCCACCGCGAAAAAAAATTCTACCAGCCACCCCGATTTTCGACCAGCCAAAATCTCTCCCCTACAATTAAAACAACACAGCACACTCAATTGTTACGTAACATTTTGAAAAAGTAAACGAAATCCTAGAGTTTACGTGATGTGCACTTGTCTCTGAGAGACAAGGGTTTGGGTAAAAATAAATAATAATAAACTCAGGGCTTCTAAAGATACATTTTTCAGCACCACTTACTGGTAGGCTCCAGCGCAGCCACCACTTACTGAGTGTGACCGGCTAAAATGTTAAGGGATTCGCAATCCAGCTTCAAACCAAAATGGCAGAACACTTTGAAAACAGCC
>JACXGI010009064.1:13834-31594 GCA_016801175.1 Esox masquinongy
TTGAAATAGTCAAACCTGCATGCAACAGTGCTGGTCAAATGTTCAGTGAGGAAAAAACAAAAATCAAACAGTTTACACAATTCACACAACAGCCTGAGATGCATTTTCACAGCATCTGAACACAGTAACGGAGGTGGCACTGCAGGATGCACATGTCACTTGGCATAACCTTTAGCTTGCTAGCCACACTTCACCAATTTAACATGCTAGTCCAGATGTTTGTGTAAAACCAAGTGTGGCTGAGTATGTCTTTTTTGTCTGGACTGAGACACATTCTCATTTACAGGAACAACCAGGGAGCAATTAGGGTCAACTGGGGCAGAACGACAGACTTTTCACATTGCCAACTCAGGGACTTGGTAACATTAGGCAACACTGGACAGACACTCTAACCTCTAGGCCACCTGACCCCCCTCATAGAAGTATAGTGTCACCTATCAGTTGCAGATGGAAAGGTACATCTTTAAGAGTGGCAAGTAAATCTTTAAAAGGGCAAGAACGGTGACAGAGCATAGGTTAACGACAGCATTTGCTGGATTTTCAGCACAACATCTTAGTTCTCTACTTGACCTCTTAGCTGTGGCTACTGAAGCATTTCTAGTTCTCCTCTTTCACACTGACCAGCCAGGCCAATACAGAGGCCACTGTCCAGCTCCATCCAATTAAGGATGGCAATGAAGAGATGATTAGGATAAAAACAAAGCCACTTTGTGGCACAAGAGGACTAGAGCTGGCCTCTATACCTACTTCGCAGGTCTTAAAATCAACAAACGAATGGATCCATGAACCATCACAAAACGCAAGGGGGCCTAACTCTTAAAACAAAGATTACACAGGTTCACCATAGATGCCTGACAGAAGCTAAAGAAAAGCCAAAACGGGCTCAAACAACAGTTTGATTTTGAAAGCAGCAATGACAAACATTTGAACTTGACACACAGGTTCACTTGTACGCAACACACCAACACATGCGGTTTGGTCAAACTGTTGCATGCTTTCCCCAATGTTAACAACAGCAGATATGGACGGTGTTGTTTAAGGTGTTGCATACAAGTGAACACTACAGCATGACTAAGACAGACACTGTGCACTCTCTGCCTGTGGCCAAGCACAGATCTAATCAGGGTGAAATGACTGCACGGTCACAGGACTGTGTTCCCCCTCACGGTATTTCATTCACACAGTGAGAGGCCTATCATCAACATACCATGATAGAATTAAAACCACTAAATCAAAAAAAAAAAAAAAAAAGTGTGCAGATATGTCCTCCCACTTGTTCACATTTGCTTTTGGTTTAACACTCACAATGAGTAGGCTAGACTGGTGCAGATCACAGACCTCCTCTGGTCATGCTGGCGACGTAAATCAAGGCAGCTGACCTATGCTCTGTATTATTTATTTTAAAATAACTTTCAGCGGCCGAGGGAGGCTCACCTTTCTTTAAGCAAAACTCCACCCTGTTCTTCCACCACTGTCTCTATCCAAAACAGCCAAAAGAAAATGCAAAGTTAAAAGTTATCACAGAACTATTGGGAAATAAGGGGGAAAAAGTGAAGAAAAAAAGAATAAAAATGTATACCTTGTATAAATGTATTCACCGTTCACAGCTTGAATTAAAAATGGATTTCATTAAGATTTACCTAAACTACACAAAATATCCAATAATGTTATGTTTGGAAGAAATTCTTGCATATTAATTAATTCTTACCTATTAATTAATCTCTTTGTTATGGCAAGCCAAAATACATTCAGTATTGTAACATTTTTCTAAACAATCATAGAATAGGCTGCGCTGCATTGACTGTGTGCAATAACAGGGATTAACATGAATAGCCCTCTCTGTAACGCACGCGCACGCGCACGCGCACGCGCACACGCACACGCACACGCACACCACAGTTTAAATTCTATATTCAACCACAAACACCAGGGAGGTTTTCCAATGACTCGCAAAGGAGGGAACCAATTGGTGGAATGATAAACAGATTACCAAGCAGACAGTAAATATCCCATTTTCCTATATTTACTGTATTGTGATTTGATATAGTGATCCTGGTTCCTTTTCAATGTTCCAAACACTGCTCAACATGTATGCTGCAGAGGGACAAAGGGATAGCCGCAAGAAAAATATTTGGAGCAGTTATACATGTGAAAATGCAGAAAAAAAATATTCCATAATAAAAAATGCGTTTAGAAGGAAACAAATATGTTGGTACAGGTACAGAAAACAAGTGCAAAAAGATTTAAGATATTGTCCAAAGTATACGGTAAGATGGAGGCCTATCATTAGACAAGACAAATAGACAACTGTATTGATCCCAACCCATCAGTGAGGTTAATGGTGCTTTGGATAGTTCATCACGGATGAAGGCGTCAAGCTTAACACAGTGGCTGGAGGACGAAGAAACTGTTAAGGCATTTCACCAAAAGTAATTCTAAACCAGCAAGATTTATTGAATTAGACAAAAAATGAGGATGGACTACAACATTGTTGTTTAAGTCAGTATCAAGGAGTAACTATAGAGTGAAAAGGAAACCTGTACAGAATGCAAATATCCAAAAACGTGAACAACAAGGCACTTAATACCGCGAAGAAAGCAGCAAATACACACATTTATCTTAAAACGGACAGCATTGTTGAAACTGAAGATAACACAGTACTACTTCCTCACATCCACGGTAGTGGATGCATCATCATCAAGGAACAAGAAACAGTCAAACCAAGCCCTAGAAAAAGCCCTAGAGAAAAACTAGCTTAGGTCTGTTTTCTGTCAGAAACAAGACAAATTCACTGTTCAGTCAGGCAATAACTGAATCATATGCCCAAATATATAATGTAGCTGCTTACCAAGATGACATTGAATGTTCCCGAGTAGCCTGGTTACAGATTTGATTCAAACTGGCTTGACAATCAATGTCAAGACTTGACAATGGTTGTGAAGCAATGACCCACAAACAACTTGACAAAGCTTAAAGAATGGCTTAAAAAAGAATGAAAATATTGTTCATTTATTTAATCACAGCCGAATATGGCTCTAACATCTAATGACAAAGTGGCTTGAATAAAGATCATTTGTTTTCCCTGTTTGTTTTTTTGTTTTCTTAATACATGTTAGAGTATTGAATTTACTGTAGATCATTGATCAAAATAATACATTTTGTTGCCCATTTTGTAAGGCAACAAAATGAAAAAAGTTGAGCTGGATCAATAACTACCGTGGCCCTTTAATTCTATAAACTCCCTGTACATTCACAGTGGTTGAAATAGATAATGAACTGAAGGCTGAAGTCTGATTGTCACGACAGTCTCCATGTACATCAAGAATATCGAAAAAAACAAAACAAACGGCATCATCATAGGTCGGTATAGCTACATCACCACGGTGTCCGGGTTTCTCCAACTTAACAGTCAAACTTCCCCACGCTCGCTCGCTCACTCGAGGGCAAGTTGCTCCACGACTCACGAGTCATTGCAAGGAGAGATAATGGCAGTCTGTCCGTCCTCATTCATGGCATATTAATACTCTGCATGTGTCCTGAGGGGGTCCGCTGTGACAAGAATACTCTGAATGCCACTCTTCATGGCGGCTGAAGTAGGCCAAGCCAAGGGGCTCAGAGGAAGCCTCTCCCTTACACCAACACAGACCATAGATTATACATCCTCAACGCCACATGCCTCAGACCCGATCCCCAGAACTTTCTTTTTCAGGGCTCCTAGTATGCTCCTAGCGTGCCCCATAACTGTCCGCTCACATTCCCGAAAGACACTGGAAGGATTCAGGACCGGCGCAAACCTCAGTCTCGGTCAGCCGAAGCCTGCAGAAGCTCAGTCGCGCACAACTCACAGGGGCCAAGAGTAATCCCGAAGAGGGCCGAAGAGGACCGCTTTATTGTGGGGATTTGCACGGAGTTCGCCAGGGGCCTCAACAGTCTGCCCACATCATAGGGTGGAGCGGATGTGGGGCCACTTAGTAGCGGCCTTCCTCAAAGCCACGGTGACCTGGGAACACGGTGTGTGTGGGGCCACAGGGGAGACTGGAGGCCACAACCGCCCCCCACCCCCACCCACTCCACCAGCCCATTGTAGAGGTGGCGGGCTGCCACAATGTGACATTGAATTACAATTTTGTGTACAGAAGACTGCTCCAACTCATGTTAGAAGCAGAAAAAAAGGGAACAACACAATACAACCCAGAATGTGTTAGATTATTGACGAGACACACTGGGGACGTGGGATGCATTGTGCATCTAAGCCTCCAAACTGTGGCCAACAATGAAGCAGCACAACAGCCAGGCTCAACTGACAGCTTGGAGTGAGACAGACAGGGAGAAAAATGCTAAACTGAAAACACTGCATGTGCTGAATCTGAATGAGGTGAACATTGCTAACGTTCTAGCCCGGAGTAATCTGTGTCTCAGACAAGTCAGAACTCATCCTACTATAGATTGCACTAATAACTGGCTACCATCAGGTCGGTCAAGTAAGGCAGATGGTTTGGTTGGACTGTTCAACCGGCAAAGATACTCTAAAATGTGCTGCAAACAAATTTTGCTAAATGAAATATAAGTCTGGTGAGCCTATTTGGACCAGCCAGTAAACTAAATGGATTCAATATCTCACGAAGAGACAGTTGTACGGGACAAATGGTTGGATTGGGTTCAGTCATCCTAAAGCGTTGTTCCCAAGCGGCTGGTTTATATGCCGGTTAGCTGGCCACAGCCGCACTGCACAAGTTGAAACCTGAAAACAAAGTGATGTCACGTGACATTACGTACCAAAACCTGACATTAGTAACTACCTAAACAAGCCGGCGTGAATTACTAGTGCAACAATGGCAAAGAGGTGCATCCCACGGACTGCTGCTTTCCGCTGGGCAG
Source organism: Esox masquinongy (assembly GCA_016801175.1). Taxonomy (NCBI): domain Eukaryota; kingdom Metazoa; phylum Chordata; class Actinopteri; order Esociformes; family Esocidae; genus Esox; species Esox masquinongy. Next base: position 18,713 of record JACXGI010009064.1, read on the forward strand.
TAGCCCTGCTTCACCGGGCAGCTGTAGGCTATGACATCTCTGGCAGTAGCTAACTTAGCCATTTTGTTCCTATATAATCCAGTGGGACAGTGAAGGACAGCAGCCTACAGTACATAAGGAATAACAGCAAAAAACAACGGCTAAAACCACAACAAGCCAGGGACACAACAACACATCACAACTGACTCTTCGTTGGCAAGCACTGCTGCTCCTTAGTAGCCAGTATACCAAACGAGGGCGGCCACTAAAGCATTTTATTAGCCTATATCGATTTTCAAAAGAATTCAGGGCATTGACGTCAACATTTCTGGACAAAGGATATTACAACAATTGTTGAGATGAAAACCTAATTATTGTTAACTCATGCGTGTCCTTCGGAAGACAACTTTTAAATATCAGTGATATTTTTGAGCCACATGCCTAGCTATATGGGCTAATTAGGACCACTGACTGACTGAACTCAACTATCAGCAGCACAACACACTTCAAATTTTTTCAACAGGCGTGTCCATAAAGCCTCACCCCAACGTGTCATCAGGAGGGCTGATTGCCATCATCTGAGTTAACCTTTATAACTTCAAGGAAAACGTATGTTCCCAAGTAGCCCTCATCTGTGTGATTTACCTTGTGAATCAAGTAGCCCCCAATGTGAACATTTGCAAGGAATAACAATGCTTCCATCCCCCTGAGGATCAGTTCCTAACCACAGAGTTCTTCAAGCTGTACTAGGCTCACAACTTATCACGCTCCATTTTTCTGTATCCCAGGTATACAAGCGCCTGAGCGGGTGTGTCTTTGGGTAAAAGAGAAACCGTTGGGGTGCAGCACCTTGGAATGACAACTCAACAGCCCTTGTTAAAGGGGAACAACTAGGAATATCTACATTTTGTCTAATTTTATGACTCGCCTCCACCCCAAAATTCTTACTATTGCTAGGATTTCCCAACTGAAAGACAAAAATATTAATATTTAATACAATTTAATATTTAATACAATTCTCCCAAAAAATCTGTAAGTTTCATCTACCATGATGAACAGAGGCCGTTATTTGACAACAACAACACTTACCTGCATTTAGAAAACTTAGCGGCTAGTTTCTGTTGGACCTGGATCATAACCTAATTCCCCCCCCCTTTGCTTGAAGCTGCTTCTGTCATTGTAACATCAGATCTATCCATCTACTCATGATTCTGCTGCTCAACAACTTAACTAAAGACGTTTCTCAAGGCCACATATTATTATATGATTTTTTTATTATGTATGGCTTTTCATTCCTCTGAGTGGCAGACATATCTACATTCCATTCTGATTGGACGGTCTCTATGCATGAAACTGGTTGAATCTCAAACTACATACTATGTACTACAAGTACGTACATCGTGGATGATTGAGTACATAATGTTTATAGTAAGCCAGTATGCCAGTATTGGGACCGATTGGGACATACTACCTTGTCAAAATTGCGTCTCAACATTAGATAATTTTGTAACACATTAACATCAATTCAAGTTAGAATTTTTAAATTCAGAGTTGCCAGATTAGGTTGTACCCCGAATAATTGGTCTAATTTTAATGACATTGTGCGAGCAAAAATGGCATTGGGCGAGTAGATTTACAGATAGGGTTGTTAGCGATCTGGCGTTTTTTTGTGGAGTCCACTGGGATTTTTCGGTTTACATTCAATTGTATCTGGCAACTCAGCATTTACATTCGATGTGGTAAATGTCTGTCGCCGGTTTTAAATTTGACCTTTTCTAACATCTCTATAAATGACTCAGTGTTACTGCGCAACCCATGAGCCATCTATGGAAGAAATAGCATTAGAGGGGGGATAGCAATATAACCAGATGAAGCAGCACTTGTGCTAGCTTGATCCGGTCTCCCTGAATGAGGGAGTTTTGTGCATAGAGACAGGCCAGCAGTTATTTCAAGCGATATATGAACTAAGGAATTGTAGATACTCGTCTTTATTCCCCCTCAAGACACTGGCGAAACCACTGGGGTGGCAATGGGCGGCAGCCGCCACCCTAAAAATATTTCTTGCTAGCCCACTCTCCAGCCCAGTTGTCAGGAGTGTCTGCTATAATATATTCATATTTAATTTTATTGAATGGTAGTCTATTTTTTCTACTTCAGTCGTTAATCTCTATGGTAACCAATTACAATATCTTTGAGTCCCCCCTTCCCCGTAAAATGGTTGTGTCCCGAAGTCCGCCTGCTCCTGTTACCGTGCTGCTCCCCCTCCCTTCCAGTGAAAACACCGGGCATCGCAGGGTTGCCATATCCCTGGTTTTCCAGAAAATTGGGCTACTTTTCAAACAATGTCACGGGTGAAAATGAATTGGTCGCGGGTGGCGGGTTTTTGGGCTACTTCTGAACTTCACCAGAGCCGCACCATTTCTGTCTTTATATGCTATATCATGTGTTTCTACGCATCACAGTCAGACGTCAGCTACTGTAGAATCGTATATACTGCATCTTAAGTTCTGTTCCTGGATGGGGGGGGGGCACTTGTAAAATAGTCACTATTGTGCACCAACAAAAATTGGGCTAGTTTCAGGCATTTTGGGCAGGTTTTGAGCAGTCGTTGAACCGGAAATTTTTGCTTAGCCTGGCAACACAGGGCGTCGTTCCAGGATACTCTATGCAGCAGAGCAGTCAGGATTGCAGTAGACTCGCATAGAAGTTATGAAAGAAGGTACTGCAGTACATGTTTACTAAATATACAATACAATATGTTATAATCTTGCATTAGCAGCAGCCATTTATTATAGTTAAGATGTCTGATATCGTCTACTAGCTAATGTAATGCAATTGTCAATATTACTGGTAAAGTTAGCTAGCAAGCAAATTTGCAGATGAAGTAGCTTGTAGCTAGCTGCCATCATTGCCATGTAACGCTTGTCCTGATAGCTAGCTAGCAAAGGGGCATTGAACAATGTTGATGTAGCTTGCTATGGATAATTTAATTGTTAATCTTATCTGTGGAGAATGTTAAGGTTTATCTACAACAATTCTGTAGATATCTCTGGACATCTCTATAACATCAACAAAATATGATGTAAGGTCATATGTGATTAACAGTTTTAATTTAAATTTTGTTAGTATATTACATTGCTACTCTATAACCTCAATAGCATATATTCAGTGTTTGTGTATTTCAAGCAATATAAGGCATTCATTTTCCGGATGCATTGATTTGTGCTTCTGCACTTGGCAGAATAATATAAACAATGTCGCAAAGTAAAATACTGCATATTTTCCCTCAATTATTAAGTTGCATATATAATACTTAGCATAGAACACCATATTATCGGCATAACCAACATCAGTTTTGAAATATATCTTCTTGTACCGAGTAATCATTTGATCAAGTTGTCAATGTTAAGTGATTATCATTGACATACAAATGTTAACTATCATATCATTAATTAGCTTTTCTGAAATGTCAGTGGAAATATTAAAATCTTCAGCTAGTTGGTTAGCAACATCGCTAAAATATGCGATCCCCTATTATCGGCCACTGTCCCCTATTATCGGCCCCCTTACTATTTTGTTCAATTATGTTTTATTTCCTTTTTTGTGTTATAAATCAGTCTTCACTCAAGTGTTTACTAGAACGTTTTAGCTGTTTCATGCCTTCTGGTGAAGAAAATTACATCTGATCACTTTGATATAACATTATGTCTAGTCGGTCACGCAAGTCGAATTTCACGGTTTGGAACTTGTGTAAAACAATTTCCATACATAACATTTTTTAAATCTAAAAAAAAGTATTTAACCTCCATACATCTCTATAAAAAATGGTGGTGGGCTAGCCAAAAGGGTATATTTAATAGCAAAATGTATCGTTGTTTTCCAGTGCATTTAAATTTTTAACTTGAGAGGATTTGGATACAGTTTATCCTTCATCACATTGAAACTTCCCGCAAGATAACGCGCCATGTCCCAAAGCACACGTTAACGTATCTCAGAATGGTACCAAGAGCATGACAGTGAGTTCATTTACAGTACTTGAGTGGCTGCAATGGATGCATTTAATAACGTGGCTAGCGAGTGTGGCCGATATCACGTGTGTCTAGTTAGGGATGGCTATCAATGTTTTGGAGAATTAACAGAAATCATGTGTTAAAATGTGCAAACACACTGATTTTGTTGAAAGTAACAAAATGCTGTGTGTCATTCCTAACTACACATGGATGTGGTAAATCAACAATGTGTTGTTTTCACCATCTGTTGTACAAGTGCTTGCAATGGCAAGCACACAAAACTATATCATATAAGGGTCAGATGATTGGACAGTTACGCGCATTTCAAATAAGTATTATAAAAACGGTTGTTTGGTTCCTGGATGACCACTATATGATCAGATTTCCAAGCTGTTCATTGCACTGCCGCGTACATTACTGGGGGGCTCCGGCTGACCCACCACAGACTACGTCCTCATGCAAATCTCACGGTAATTCCAGGTAAACAGTTCTGATTGATGTTGCGCAAATTACAAAGGCGTAGTCTCCTCGTTTTTAGTTTTGCCACCAAAACACTGCTTTAACATAGAAATGTCTATTTTTCCATTACAAACACACTACACACATCAACCAGATGTTTGAGGAGCAACGTCTAGAATGTCAGGCCATTATTAACATGCAGCAGTGAGTGAGATACATCACCAACGCATCAGCTACATTCACGTACAGAACAGATCACGATAAAGTATAAAAAAAATATCCCTTCAAAGAGTCAGCACGGATTTGATTTTCTGATTGCACAGATTACTCAAAAACACTCTAAATCAGAAGGCCATACAGTGCAATCACCACTTCCCTCTCTATGTCACTGGATGTGTGGCAGGTATCAAGCAAATGTTAGCTAGGTTCACTAATGTTATAGGAAGTATTTGTTGCAACTAGATTGCCATCAACAAATAACTAGCTAGCAAGATTTAATTAAAAATATACATAGTCTACTCTCACTAATGCCATACTGCCTGTGCAAAATGGGTAGCATGTCATTTGCTACCTAGCGTAACATACCTTGCTAGCTAAAACCACTGCTAAGACAATAGCTTAACATAGGCAGCTGCTTCATAACACAAGCATGTACACTGCTCAAAGAAATTAAGGGAACACGTAATCATCACAGTATAACACCAAGTCAATTAAACTTCAGGGATATCAATCAGTCCAGTTAGGAAGCATAAGCGATTGTGAATCAATTTCACCTGTTTTGGTGCAAGTGAAAGTGACAACAGGTGCACTGGAGAGGTAGCAGCAAGACAACCCTGAAAAAGGGAATGGTTTTCCAGACGGCGGCCACAGACAATTGCTCACTCCTTATCCTTCCTGACTGATTCTTTTCTAGTTCTGCATTTTTGTCCTTGTCACTACTAGTAGCATGAGGCGGTACCTGCAGCCCATTCAGGTTGCAGATAGTCCAGCTCCTCTAGGATGGCACATCCGTGTGCTGTCACAAAAAGGTTTGCTGTGTCTCCCAGTACAGTCTCAAGAGGATGGAAGAGATACCAGGAGATGTTACACGAGGAGAGCTGCACAGGGCCGTAGAAGGGCATCAACCGAGCAGCAGGACCAGTATCGGCTCCTTTGTGCGAGGACGAAAAGGAAGAGCACTGCCAGAGCCCTACAAAATGACCTCCGGCAAATGGTGTGCATGTTTCTGACCAAACTGTCACAAACAGATTCCATGAGGGTGGCATGAGGTCCCGGCGTCCTCTAGTGCTCACAGCCTAGCACCGTGCAGCTCGATTGGCATTCGCCAGAGAACACCAGAATTGGCAGGTCCGCCATTGGCGGTGTGAGTTTGAATCCAGCCCTCAAATCGGTTGGTGATTTTGGTTTCCATTGACTGTTGTGACATAATTTTGTTCTCAACAAATTACACATTGTACAGTAAAGATTTTGATCTTTAGTATATTTTGTTCGTCGAGAACCGGTGTGTGTTTTCAGTGTTCCCCTTAAATTTTGAGCAGTGTATTTAGTTGGGATTGGAAATGCTGGCCAATAAGTTGCTAAGTGTGCTGCTGCTTTAAAGAAACTCTTAAGACGTTGCTGCCATAAACACAGGTGATTGATTCAGCTCGTTTGGCGGACTGAGAAGGAAAAGTTTTCCTTTTTCATATATCACCAGTTAGGATCCCATTTACCAGGTGAGCCAAATCAAGCACACCATCTATTTTCAAACGACTCCCCTCACTGAACAGCTCTAGGCCTATGTGCCAGGTAACACTCACCGACCTCTTTTCAGACCATGCCATTCACTCAGCCTTTGCAAGTCAGGAGACTAACCTCCAACATCATCAACGCTGCTTTACACCCTGAGACATCTGCATTTTCCCTAAATAAGTTTTCATTTTGGGCAGAAAGCGCAGTCACCACAGATGGGCGAAGAACAGCGTAGACATAACCCTACACAGCATACTATAATCCCTCCAGCCAGTTAGTTTGACCCAGTAGCCCACGCGTGAATTGGTGTCAGTGATTTGAGCCTCCCATTGTAGCCTAACAAAAGAAAAGAGTGTCAAAATGAGAACCTCACTCAAAACACTAACAGCGGCACTGTGGCCATTTCATGACATTTCGCTTGGCCTACTTTCTACAAGCAGCATGCAGGCAGTACCAGCGAAGATTAGTCAAATTCATGAAAACAGATCTACCGTAATTTTTACACTGTCAAGCTGTTACTCAAAGCGCACGTTTTCAATGAGCTGCTAGTCTACACTCCAGTTACAAGAGAGACGTCAGTTTACAGCTGTGGCGGGAAAGGTTTCAGCAATGTCCCTCTCGTACCCATCTGAGCAAATAGGTAGTACCCACAAGCTATATGAGCAAGCTAAACCACAAGTTAACAATGCATTTGCCAATTGGCTTACTAAAGCACCAAACAGGGTTTATCTTTTTATTTTTAATGAGTGATAACTCATTTAAGAAAATATAGTGTTGGTATTCTTGATTGTGTTGTCATTGGGCATTATGGCTCATATTATTCCTGGTATGTGTTGCATCTATTGTAAATAAACTAAAAACCGATCTGTTTAACTGTCGGCAATACAGCTTACGCTGTACAAAAACATGACCGTCAAACCGCAAAATACATACCGTACCGTGGGTTAGTACCGTTACATCCCTATTTCAAACAGTTTCAGTCAATACTGAACTGAGGAAAACACATTAAATAATACATTAGCTTACATCTGCGCTACATTTTTATATATATATATATATATAGAACATGTTCGCTGCTCTCCTCAGTTGATCTAAAACATGAAGCAATGCAGCAACACTGAGAAATTCCTGTCTATATGTTATGGAAACCATAGACCTGGATAGAATTAAATTCACTATATGTTTCTTATTAAAGCATCGGTTCCAGCATGGGCTGCACACTGAGGCCATCTCCACTTTGAAGTAGTTTATTTCAATATACTTCATTGGCTGAATCCTCCCGATGACACGGTTATGAGTTACGTGGGGCATCAGGGAAGCCTAGTGGTCAAAAGGGTCGACCACTCTTGAATCTGCTCTCAGTCATAATTACCTGGTAAAATAGCAGTAAAAAAAAAAAAAATCAAAAAAGGAATCAGTCAATGAAGTTGGGAGGACCGCACAATTAGCTACAATAAAATGGCAGCTACCTTTGACTGTAATGGCGCGTTAGAACGCCTCTTCTATGTCAACTCCTCATCATATCTGCAGCGGAAACAGATTGTCTGCCAGCCTCCCACCCCACCTATGCCCACCCCGCCCCATCTCAACAGGCCTGTTTTCAAAGGGATGTGTCAGCACTGAGAACAAGTGACATTTTCCAAAATAACCTTTTCAATAGTAAGAAACACACAACTGTCAAAACACCACACAGTATGTCCCTTACAGAGTAGCCTAGATCTTACATTTTCTGATGGAAATGCTAGGCTAAATGAATGAAAGCCATGAAAGCCACCTTTGATGCATCGAGAGAAGACATGGTGGAATAAAATGGTTCTTCAGGAAGGTGACAAGCTCAGACATGAGGTCAGGCCCGGCAGGCCAGGACAGTCCAGGTCTGACAAGTCAGTGCTGGAGAAAAGCAAGCAGCTTCTGCTTCGCACTTGAATAGTCAAGACATAACAAGCCAAGCTCAGTGGGGAGGAAACTGCATTCTGGGCTAGCGCATTAACACAGCGAGGCGAGACCAACGCAGCCATTCACACTGAAGCAGTCCAGGCTCAAGAGACACGACTAGCCGGGCTCCAGGTGGACACAGCTGCACATAACTCAGTTCTGATACGGGGGGACGCCAAACCCTGACGATTTCCTCATGGAGTACTGCCATAGTCCACCTAGTTCATCTTAATAAATTCCTTCCGTGCCATAATGTTCATATTTGGCCATGTAATAACCCTGATATTATCCTCTATGACCCAAATAACTGGTCTCCCATTTTCAAGCTTTAGAGAATGTTATCCATGTTCTTAACTGGGAACAGCTAGCAGCTTATGTTTTGAGAAACAAAAGAACTGGGCTAGGTGAAGCAGGCCATGTTCTATGCATAGGATATGCTTTCACCGTAAGTCAGGTTTCAAGATATTGAAATACACTTAAGGTGCAATAGGCCCTCATGCTTTGTTGCAGATATGGTCTAATGACAAGGCAAATTACATCAAATAAATGGTCTCCTCCACCTCATTATCCCCAGCTTCAAAAAGGTGCACTGACAGAATGAGACATTTTTCTGGATGATTCCAGTGTTGCCAAACTATCCATCATATTCATTAACTTTCATTGATTAGATAATTGAGGAGCACACCAGCTATGTGGTAGGCTGTGTAAACACCTAGGGCCTGACCTGAAACTAACTTTGTTGAAACAAACCTGTCTGGGACAGAAGCCATGTTTATGATTATACACAGGGGTCACCACCAGTTTTGACCTCTGTGCATAAAGCTAAGATTCATAACTATATCTAGGCTAAACTAATACACTCAGGATCCTGTCCACACAGAATAATTAGTAAAAGAAGAGGAAATGGGGAGTCTCAATTATGCTGTGATTTAAAGGGGCCTGGCTGTCTAAAGCGACCTGATTCCCTGGGCTGTAGTCCCCACTCAGCCCTCTATTCCCCCAAACCCAACCCCGGATCGTTCCCCAACCCCCTCGAAACATGTAGCAACAAAGCGTTGATCAATATGTGCTTTTCTGTAAAGCAGAACGCACTAGATCTCCTATTGTTTCCAATTGGCATTGTAGTACCGTATGCGTTCATAGAACACACTCTCTAGCAATCAATCAGACTGACTTCTAATCAAAGGTAACATGTTGTGAAAATCTCTTCCTCTCCCCCTTTCTCGCAAAAATGTTCCCTGCCTACAAGCTAGTTCTATGACTGTTCGTGTCGCTTGTTACAAACATGATTGGTTTTGCTCCCATGATAGACATGGAACCTTACATTAAAAAAAAATCACCTCACTTCCGACGGCCTTATCTCTCTCATCACCGCAACGTTGTTGGCCAAGGAATATACTTCACTGTGGTGTGGGACAAGCCAAAAGTGGTTGTTTGTGTCGCACCAGAAGCCCGAAGTTATAACTACAAAATAAAATACGCTACACAGTAATGAATGCCAATTTACAGCAGAATAAAACTAAACTCACCACGACTCCAGTTTGGTTTGGTACAATCCTGGATTTAGTAACGGAATTGGGATTCCTTTCTTCCTTTTTCCACTTTCTCAACTCCGGCCCCTGTCTCAACACCCCAGGAACCAAGTGTGTGTGCGGGGTGGGGGGCCTTGGTGATACTAGAAACGGTCTGGGACAAGACGGACAATTTGTAGGCAACAGATCGTAAGTCTGTTTACGTTGACGAGTGGCTAGAACGGTCCCATGAATTCCTCAATGTTCCTGAGGGTGTTCCTCACAAATGGGTGTCTCTCTGTCTTCCTCGAGGCATAAGGGACGTGAATCTCAGTTTATTCGCTGTATCCGGGCGACTCGGCCGCCTCTTTTAGTCCGCCATGTTGTGTGTCTGCACTAAGGAATGGGGAGCAGATAATTCCCAGAGACCAGGCCCCACCTCCCCTACCTCCACAGTGCCGCTGCGACATCCAGCGGTGAGCCTTGTGCATCGTTACCAGACGGATTCTCGATCCATTAGCGCAGTGGTACCCCAAATGTTTTAGCGTTACCTGTTTGAGAACCACTGCAGCAATTATCTCGTCATGTCTGTTTATAAACGATTGCTGGACGTGGTTAATAGCCCCTAGATCGGTCACAAAAAGCCATTTAGTTCACAATACAGCATACATGCTAGTGGTTGTCGGCAAACCATGTTCTTGTTCTTGTTGGAGTGTGCGGACTTCTGTTCCAGGTCAGCCCAGAGACCAGCACCACACGTTATTAGTTGAATCCGATGTGCTACATTTTAAATGATCAGCATGCAGCTGACACTGTTCCTCAAAGCATGCATGTTAAAAACGCTAGGTGAGACAACCACAGAACACAACCCCACTCCCCAAATTTCCCGACAGCAGATAAGTAGATGTAGCAATGTTTATTGTTGCTCACGAATAAACAACTCAATAATGCATACAAGTTTAATAGAATAAATAAAAGAACAAATATACTGTTATAGTATACATATATCTTGTATGAATCTAAACAAGTTCCAGTCATCAATTAACTGTTAAATGGAAAGAACAACACTGATACAGAATGTGGAATGTGTTGATGAATTAGAAAACTGTTTTGGTACTGCTTGTAACACTGAATGTGCGCTCCCAATATTGAGTTTACATTTATGTAGCAGTTCTTAATTTTAATGTGACCGTTTTACACATTTTTATAAGCTGTCACCGAGCATGGTCTGGAGACTTTAATCTGATACATAGGTGTCTGAGCGGTCAATGCAGAAATCTGTTTGATGGGAGGTCAATAAATAAAGTGTGCGTGTGTTTGTTTACAAGCTAAAGAGAAACGCCAGTATGAGGTTAGCTCAGACGGCTAGGTTGGCGATGACAGCTCTTGTGAACTCATCGCTTGTGGCATAGCCCCCCAGGTCTCCTGTTCGCACCTGTCACAAACAAAAGAACAGTGTGTTACATACACACTGCTTCGATACACCTGGTCTCTTCCACACAGGCAAAGACAAATAGTCTTTGACCATAAAAAAAATAACATCTATTAATATGACAAAGGTATATCAACCAATGAAACAGTTAGGGAACAGAGACGTATCAAGTTCTAGTTAAAATAATTTTTTAATAACACACTACTATAGCAATAACCATTTTCACACAGTCATACCTAACCACTAAATGAAAATGGCCAGTACATTTGTAGTCCTAATGACATGTCAGTCTACGTCGCAAGCAGCAATGCTACCCCTTTTAGATCCTCAAACCAAAAACCATTCATCAGGAAGCATACAGCGTTAGAAAACAAAAGTCAGCAGTCTGGCATGTTAAATTGGTTTTGTAGGCTTGCGATACATCAGCTTGTTGGTTTGTAAAACATCACACTGACAGGACTCATTAGCCAAACAAGATGGATCTCCAACAAACAGCTCCAAAGAGAGTGATCTCTATCATATTCTTTGTGTGCATTCCTTTTACTAGTGGCAGTTGGGGCGCAGTGAAAATCGACTGAAAGGTCCAATGAAGCTAGCCAACATCACAGTTCCGTAACTTGTTAAGGCCATCCTGCTAACGCAAAAGCATTAAAACATTATGAATGCAGACCCTGTTGTTTCTCCCTCAGGAATGACCTCCATTTTCTACTGACTGTAATAGTGGTGGTGATGTGCATTTGTGGTAAACACTTTGGTAAACACAACTTTGTGATGACTCAGTGGAAACCTTTTTTTTTTAAATAGAAACTACAACAACCTTGACAGGACTGAGTACTTAAGACGGTTACTGGATAAAGGCTAGTTTAAGGGGTACAGTCGGGTTGGTACCATGGTATCCGCAATTCAAGGAAACAGGTAAAAATGTACTGTGCACGCCTGAGAAAACTCAAGACAGTGAAAGGGGAGACCAGATGTTCTTTCGCAAGGTGCCGGGATAAAGAGTTCACTCATTTAGGTGTCGATGAATTGTCGTTTTGGCATAAAACCACATCGACCAATACGGCTGAACAAACAGCACGCAGCCCAACCGGTGAGGACGGCAAAGCTAGCAGTGGTCAGTTTAGAATAACATCACATGCATGTCCGCAGCAGGAACCATGAAACGTTTATAAAGAAGAGGCAGTGTTGGAGAGCGATGGGGAAAGTCAGAAGGAACATTTACAGTGAAGACTGTGGGGAAGTCAGAGAGTGGACAGAGCAGAGAAGATTCCAGAGTAGCTGATGAAACAGCGCAGCTGATAGCCGAGGCAGTGCCATTGAACAGGCAAGACAATGAGGATAGTGGCCCCAAGCGTGGAGGAAGGGCTCAGTGAGAGAAAAACAGAAAACACAGCAGCATCAATGGACAATTTGGTTAAAACAAAGAGAAAGCAAAGAGAATAAATAGCAGTGGCCAGTCACAGGTTTTGAATGTGAAACAACGCCACGGACAATCCACAGAGCACACGTGAGAAGAAAGAGGCGAGGAAGAACGAGAGCTGCCAAGAATAACGTGGAGGGGGTTCATTTAGAGGGCCAGGCAATACGGAGATCAATAAATCCAAATTTTTCTGGTTATCCGTCCAGTTTAGGTTAAAGGTCAGGGTGGAGGGCTCAGGGAGTTCTTTAGTGCATGGGTCGGTGACGGAGGTTTCCCACTACGGCTTGAACAAAGTCCCCGGTGGTGCTGTAACCGCCCAGATCTCGCGTCCGCACCTGGGACACACACACACACACACACACACACACACACACACACACACACACACACACACACACACACACA
>JACXGI010009065.1:0-10494 GCA_016801175.1 Esox masquinongy
TCCTCTCTCCCTCCATCTCTCCCCTCCTCTCTCCCTCCATCTCTCCCCTCCTCTCTCCCTCCATCTCTCCCTCCATCTCTCCCCTCCTCTCTCCCTCCATCTCTCCCCTCCTCTCTCCCTCCATCTCTCCCCATCTCCTTCCATTCCACATTTCCCTAATTTCTCCTCCACTGTCTCCAACAAACTCTTCCCGTCCATAGGGTAACTCCATTCTGTCTTCTTTGCTCCTCTCTACAGTCTCCTCCTCTTCTCCCACTCTGTCCAGTTCGTCTTCTGTGGAGGAGAACTGGGAGGCGCTGACAAGGCTGGCCAGGTCTCTCAGCTTAAAAGTCTGTTTTTCTTTATCACCTTCCATTTCCCACAATGTCTGTGGGTCTACCTCTTCCCTCTCTCCTCCTCCCTCCTCCTCTCCCTCCATCTCTTCATCATCATCCAGGCCTACTCTATCCAGCTCGTCCTCTGTAGATGAGAACTGTGTTGCACTGACCTGGCTAGCCAGTCTGCACAGTTTGGATGTCAGCTCTTCCATCCCTCCTTCCCTTCCTTCTCTATTCTCTTCCATCCCTCCATCCCTTCCTTCTCTATTCTCTTCCATCTCTCCATCGCTGAGGCCCATTTGGTCCAGCTCGTCCTCTGTAGATGAGAACTGTGACACTTGGCCAGCCAGCCTACACAACTTGGCAGTGAGCTCCTCTCTTTCTCCCTCCCTCTCTTCTTCACTCTCTTCCTCCCTCTCTTCTTCTCTCCCCACTTCCCTCTCTTCCCATTCCTCCTCTTCCTTACCATCTCTGTCCAACTCGTCCTCGGTCGATGAGAACTCAGTGCATCTAATCTGACTAGCTAGCGTGATTAGTGTCAATTTCAGATCGCCTCCGTCACCTGCCTCCCTCGTTTCCGCCATCTCTCCTTCACCGTCTGTCCTGTCTCTACCTCTCTCCACCTCCATATGCCATAACATCTCCTCAGCCTGATCTCCTTCTCTCCTTCCCCCGCTCCCACGCTGGTCCTCTTCAGGTCTGTCCAGTTCATCGTCACTCGATGACAGCCTGCTTTGTCTGGCCAGCTCTTTCAGTCTGGCTGTCAGTTCCTGCTCCAGAGGGGCACTCCCTCTTCCTTGGCCCACAGGGGCCTCCCCATCCAAACCACAGGGTTCAGGGGTCAGCGCCCCAGAAGTCAAGCCGTCGTCGGACTTCTGAGCGTCCGGGGTGACCGTGCTAGACGGGCTGGTCTTCTTCACGCTTCGTTTCTTGACCAGGGCGTCCAGTAGCTCATTGCTACACTCCTGTTAAATGAGGACGGACAATATCGGATAAATAACACACAGGCGAAAACAACCGGACAATGTTGTCGCTAACACTCACACTTTTCCTACTAGCTGACTTTGCCAATAACTTCTTTACTGAGAACCAATGTAATAACTGTGACTGAGGTTTGTGATTGTCCAAACTAATTGTCTTAAGATGAATGCACTGTAATTCACCCTGGATAAGAGTGTCTGCTAAACGATTCAAATCTAAGTGAAAGGCTCTATGTGATGTAAGTTATTGTTAGTCTTGCCTCTCCTTGTCCCTCCTCATGCTCCTTCTTACTCCTCCTCTTCCTCCGTGATCTCCTGACCGAGCCCACCTCCTCTAGCTCGTCAGCCTCGCTGCTCTCTGCCTTCAGGCCCGCCCCCTCGGGGTTAAAGTTGACGTCAAAGAGTCCCGGTCGAGATGACCGACGTGTAGACGGGCCGTGCCGATGCTCTTCTGCCACCTTCCTCTTCAGGAAAGAGAACAAAGGCTTCTGGGTCTTCAGCCGCAGACCTTCAGCCAGACCTCCTCGTGCCTCAGGCTCTGACTGGATTTCTGAGGTTGCGTGCTGGCCCAGCGAGGGCGAGGGCACACTGGGATTCGGGTCAGAGGACGCCTGGCCGCCTGGAGCTTCAGACCTTCGGCTGCTGTTGGCGTTGGAGGTCAGTTTCCTGCGTATCTCCAGCAGAGCGGCGCCCCAGGCCCCTTCGCTCCCCTCTGGCTCGTCGGAGCCCATCTCGTCATAGGCAGAGATCACACCTGATTCCCTCTCCAGGACGCTGAATAACAGCGACTTCCTCTTGGTGAGCAGGCTGGGTCGAGATAGCTGGGTGCTCTGCAAGGCGATCCAGTTCCCGTCTGGGCTCTTCAGCACTGACGACGCACCTCCGGGGACACACACACACACACACACACACACACACATAAACCAGGGTAGAGAGATCACACACACAAACACACACACACAAAATAACATACACACACCAAATAGACACAAAAACACAAGGGAGGATGTCTTTAGCTCCAGTATTAAATACATTCAGAAAATTACTACATAAGTTATATATTTTTCAAATAGAGGCATTTGTTAAGGAGTGTGTGTAAATAGGCCAACAGGCTCTTACTAGAATTGTCCAGGCGGTCAACACTCTTCCAGCTGGCCAACCCCGCTGCTCCCTTCTCCAGCCCCTTCTGAGAGTCCTGGCAAACCCCAGAAGACTGCATCACAACGTGGCCATCCAGCAGGGAGAAGGCAGAACGAGACCGCTGAGGTAAATACACAGAATTAAATAGTAAGTAGGTTCTACACTGGTTCGGTACTCGTTCTGTACTGGTTTTGAACCCGCGTTGAACTGTGTTAGCTGCTGAGTTAAAACAAGGTTGTTTACAGTCTAAATGAGCTGCTGTCTCACACAACAGATGGTGACAGTTACTTTGACAGTCACCCAATAGAGCCACCCAACAGTGAGCGTTACTTCCACCAAGAAGGCTTGCTAGGGTTTTGTGGATGAAAATGGTGGATGGGCGCAAAATGCATGCTCAATCTCAGGGCAAAACTGGACATTCAGTCAGCCCAGTAAGAGAAAGGCAATCATTTTTACTTTGATATCTTCGCTTAAAGTGGCCTTTATTAGATTTTGACTGTACAACAAGCATTAACATCCAGAAAACTGTATGCCTGTCTGCAGGGAATGTTCGAAGTTAATCCATTTTTTACTTTTTTAAACGTTAGTGGCAGGATTCTGCACAGTGCCCCTTTAAACATTTATGAAAACCTAGCTCTAAATTTAAGCTCATGGAAATGAGTGAGAATGCTGTTCATTGACTACAGCTCAGCCTTCAACACCATTGTGCCCCACAAGCTAGCGGTAACGCTCAGGGATCTGGGTCTCGACCCCTCTATGTGCAGATGGATCCTGAACTTCCTGACGGGCAAACCCCAGGTGGTGCAGATGGGCAACGCCACCTCCTCCTCACTGAGTCTCAGTACTGGCTCCCCCCAGGGCTGTGTGTTGAGCCCGCTCCTGTACTCTCTCTTCACTCACGACTGCCTGGCAACCCACGTCTCCAACACCATCGTTAAGTTTGCTGACGACACCGCCGTCATAGGTCTGATCTCTGACAATGACGAGTCAGCCTATAGAGACAAAGTAATGTCACTGACTTTGTGGTGTCAGGATAACAACCTCCAGCTCAATATCAGCAAAACTAAGGAGATGATTGTTGATCACAGGAAGCAGTGGCAGGGAGACCACGCCCCCATTCACATCAATGGGTCTGCAGTAGAGAGAGTTCACAACATCCGGTTCCTTGGTGTCAACTTCAGCGATGACTTGACCTGGTCTCATCACTCTAACATCTCGGTGAAGGAGGCCAGGAAACGGCTCTTCTTCCTACGCCAATTAAGGAGATTTGACATGGATTCCAGGATACTAACCAACTTCTACAGATGCACTATCGAGAGTATCCTGTCCGGCTGTGTCACCGCCTGGTATGGCAGCTGCACTGCCCTCGACCGTAAAGCACTTCAGAGGGTGATTAAAACAGCGGAGAGCATCACAAGGTCTGACCTGCCATCCCTGCAGGATCTCTACACAGAGAGGTGTAGGAGGAGGAGCAAACGAATCATTACAGATCCCAGCCACCCATGCCATGGACTGTTTACCAAGCTGCCATCAGGCAGAAGGTACAGGAGTATTCCGTCCAAAACTAACAGGCTACGGGACAGTTTCTTTCCTCAGGCCGTAAGGCTGCTCAGCTCAGGAACCCCTCTTCCCTTCCATCCATAGTCCCATGCACACCTGTCACTTTATATCATGCTCACCTGCCAATCATATCATGCACACCTGTCACTTTATATCATGCTCACCTGCCAATCATATCATGCACACCTGTCACTTTATATCATGCTCACCTGCCAATCATATCATGCACACCTGTCACTTTTACATTGCACTACGGTTGTACAGTTGTATAGTTATTAATATTGATGCGTGTTTTTTGTATAGTGTTATTATTGATAGTTTGTGTTATCTTCTTATTTTTATATTATAATTACTGTTACTTTTTTAACTTTTAACTGCACTGTCGGGAGTAGGAAAACCAAGCATTTCATTGCCAAAACTTGTTATTGCAAATGACAAATAAACTTTTTGAACTTTGAACTTCGAATGCCTAAACTTGCTGACTAATATTGCCTCAACTTAAACATTATCCCACCAGACAAAACTCTTTCTTTCATTGCCCCATTTTTCTCCACAGTCTGTGATGAAGGCCCTGCTTCATTGCAAATACTCCCATCAACCAATGTCGATATGTGTCTTCTAAAGCACATCCAATGTCATTCTGGTTCTTATTACACTGCTCACTCATGAAGAAGGTTTAAAACAAAAACTTTACTCGCCAGAAAGAACACACATTTCGACCTTCTACCTCAGTTGAGCTCACAGATGCCCAAGCTGCCACAAGCACATCAAGCTCGAAGAGGCAAGGCACCCAAATTCAATTACTAAGCCCCCGAAAAAAAGTGTTGGCTAATTGCACTGACCTCCCCACGAACCCTGGGCTAATCCGCAAGCGAAGTCGGAATGACGCAGCTAACTGCAAGGTAGCGGCTTTACCGCTGCGCCATTCAGGGACCACTGAATTCAAAGGCCAAACTCGGTAGATTGCTGAGGCAACCGCTAACTAGCCAGTCTTTTGAGACCGACGTCCTGGGTCGTCAGCGCACCACTCCTCGCTACTCATCAGTCGTCGGGATGCTAAACCTTCTGCTAAGCCGCCTTTCCCGTGAGCATACCCAGAGCGAGGCCTTGGCCCGGCCGGCCGTGCTCACGGTGCTGTGAGACTGGGAGCTCGGGGAGCTTGACGCCAGGGGCTCGTCACCGCTTTGGTTGTCCGGGGGCCAGTCCAAGTCATAGTCTGGATTTATCACGGCCAGGTTCTTTTTCTGCCGGATAATCTGCGATGGGATGGAAGTGACAAATCGGTGATAGTACATGATGAGACTGTGCGTTATGATAATCTAGTGAAGGGGGTTGTCCCACTTCGCTGTACCTTCTGAACAATGGTTGCGGCCAGTTCCCCAATCAGCTCCTCTCTGTGGTCCAGTAGGTACCTCATCTCGTTCTGCTTGTCCTGGGCAGAACATAAAACAGAGATAGACTGTTCTTCAGATGATTACTCTCTTAAACGTAAACCCTGAAACACTTCATTGCTCAGCTGATAGACACATTTCTTTGAAATATATAGTTTTGAGCATTTTATGCTTTATGAACAGAGGAAAGAAAGACAGGGGAAAGTGTGGTGAAAGAGCAGACGGTCGGAATCAAACCCATGTTGCAGCAGTATATATGCATCCGTAATTGTGGCTTCCACCACCAGAATTCCACTAGCCGATACATCGGGTTTTCATATATTGACTGAGGAAAACGTTTAAAGGCCAGGTAAAAAAAAATAAAACTACACATATTGAACACAATGGACAGTTCAGTAAAGAATGGAGCTACCCATTCCTTAAGACTGTCAATCACGTTCCATCGCGTCCCAAACTTCACTCTAGAATGTCACTCCTGCATGAATCCCGTTGCCATGTCAACCTCTACTGAACATCTTCAAACTGGTTTCATAACTTTGGACTGAGCATTTGAAAAGGCCAAAGGAGCCTCAGGGAAATTCCAGGAATAAACACACACATACACACACACACACACACACACACAGGGATTAATTACACATGAAGTGAGGATTCATAAATAATAAACAAATAAATAAAAACACTGCACAGGGAGTTTAAAGGGGTTTTATCTACTAATGAATGTGTTGTAACAGAGCAGTACAGAGGACATTCCTCTGGGACATCTACAGGCTAGGAATAATCTGCACATTTAATCTGCATTTCAGCTAACTGGAAGGAATAAATATTGTAACACAAAGCATCTGTCTCTTGCTTTATTCCTACTCGACTATATTATAATGACAGAAACACAGGCAGGCAGACAGAATAGCAAATAGACAGGCAATCAAACAAACAGGCATACAGACAGACAGGTAATCAAATAAAAAAGGCAGGCAGACAGGTAATCAAATAGACAGGCAGGCAGACAGATGGGTAAACAAACAGACAGGCAGGCAGACAGACATGTAATCAAACAGACAAGCAGGCAGACAGGTAATCAAACAGACAAGCACACAGACAGACAGGTAATCAAACAGACAGGCAGGCAGACAGACAGGTAATCAAACAGACAGGCAAACAGACAGATAGGTTATCAAACAGCCAGGCAGGCAGACAGACAGGTAATCAAATAGACAGGCAGGCAGGCAGACAGGTAATCAAATAGACAGGCAGGCAGACAGGTAATCAAATAGACAGGCAGGCAGGCATACAGGTAATCAAATAGACAGGCAGGCAGACAGATGGCTAAACAAACAGACAAGCAGGCAGACAGGTAATCAAACAGACAGGCAGACAGACAGGTAATCAAACAGACAGGCAGGCAGACAGACAGGTAATCAAACAGACAGGCAGGCAGGGACTCAGATAAAGGCATTTTGTTACCAGGTTGTCAGTGTGTTCCTCTGCATTGGTGATGGCTTCGTCGATGGCCTCCTCTGCCACCCTCAGTGCCACAGTGAGAGTGTCTGCCATGCTGTGTTCTGGTAGAGATGGAGGGGAAACATACTGTAACACCAATCTCTCTGTAGACCAGGGGGCCACATAAGGATTTTGCAATTAAATGGAGGCCCACATTTGTTTTGTAATTTGTTAATCATAAATGATTTGCCAGCCAGAAAAGGGCAATAATTAAAACATTTATACAAGTAGGTCCATTATAATGTCTAAATAATTTTTTCAGATGTATAAGAGTGGGCTGGTGGGTTATGTTTTACTTGCCCTCAGAACTATTTTATTACCTACCGCGGGCCAGATTCGGGCCACGGGCCTTAGTTTGCCCATCCCTGCTATAGACAGATATCTGCCGTGCTGAACACACACCAGCCAGCAGATGGCATTAGTACCCTGTACTTTTTTTTATCAGACTAATTTCCTGTCAGTCTACAGTGTGTGTTCTTTCAATAGAGAGGAGATGGTGCTCTGGGAACGGGACCAAAGCCCACCTTCACTCTGCCTGTAGAAGGTGCTGTCACTGCATACGCTGCCCTCGTTGCCGACGCTCTCCTCATACGTGCTGCCCTCTGCACGGAGACACGACAACACAAGGACCCGTGTCATGTCCACTGGGACTCAATGCGGCAAACACGTTTGAAACCAAACTAAATGCGTGTTCTGCATGTGTCTCTCGAATTCGTTTTGTTTCAAGTGAACGTCACCCACTGTGCGCCTGTAGCATGACCCGGCCAGAGTACTGACCACACACAGGTTAAGCCCGCAGAGGCCCGACTAGTGGGTAAGAAATACGATACACGAATTTGCTTTGAGCATGTTAGCAGAAGAAATACGGTCCTGAAAGTGGCACCGTTACTGTAGTGCATTAATAATCACAGAGTGGTGGTACTGACAGGTTGGACTGATCCGTGTGAACTTCTACCCGGGGTGGTTTCTGTGTTAAAAGGTCTGGTTAAAGAGCGTCCATCTGCTGTGAAGTGGTTGGAGATGTGTGAGGAGTCAGCAGACATAGGTGGACCGGGGGCCATGGGGTTGAAAGGTCAAAGGTGGGAGGGAGCTTGACTGACATGAACTAGATTTGATAATAATAATTCTGCTTTCAAATTCTGCTTTCTTCCCAACAATATTTCTAACTGGCAGTGTATTCAGGGTCCACACACACACACACACACACACACACACACACACACACACAGACACACACACACACACATTTTGTGTTACAACATAAATCCAAATAGATTTAATTTGGAGATTCTACCACTGACCGACATAAAAAACCGTCCATAATGTCAAAGTGACAAACAAAATCAGCGAAATGCTGTTTACTACAAATATAAAACATAAAATAACTGATCGCATAAGTTTTCACCCCTTTCCCACAATACACCTGAACGAACTGTGGTGCAACCATCACATGACTCCAGGTTAAATACACCCGTCTCTGTGTCATGTCCATTAACTGCCATCTAAACAGTATCTTCCTACGTCCTCTCTCTGCACCTCCCTCCCCCTCTCCTCCCGTACTCCCCCTTCGCTCCAGGCCACCGAGGAGGTCTGTTGAAGGGGGTCTAATCCGGACACTGGTTCAGCAGCCCTGTTATCTCCAGTGCAGCTCCTCATCCATTATTAATGCACCCCTGTGTGAGCCCGTCGGCAGCCCCTGCCACGCCAGGCTCTCTCTGAGCACGGCACAACGACTCTGACAAATCGCTGCACACCGGAGGGACCTGGCGCGATGACCTCGCCTGATACCCTAATGTGTACCTCAACTCAGTGGACTGAGACAGCTGCTTCCTGGGCCCGGACAGCCCAGTACCAAACCCAGTCAATGCTCCTCTTTGGGTCTCCCTAACAAACTGATTTGCACTGTGAGAAAGATTCGCACAGACTAATTTAACTTTGAACTTTGAAATGACATTTAATGTTGCTCTCCGTTAATAATGCGCTGTGCAAAGCTGTGCTTGTACGCATGGTTTGTGTATCACAAGTTGTTGTTTCGCTTGTCAGGGTAAACATGCAAAACATGCATTTCTGTTTGGTTTCACACAATATCCAGTTTAAGGTGATTGGTAGCACTAAAAAAACGTGTTTCTCTACCAGTGAGTTCTCCCAGTGTCCCTTGCTCCGCCAGGTGTTTCCTGTATAGTGTCTTTAGCACCTTGGCACTGCCAAACCTTTTGAAGCGACACTTCACATTGTTGTAGTACCACTCCAGTGACTGGGTCTTCAGAAGTCTGCATGTGAGAAAACAGAGAGAGACAGATGACAGTGTGGAAAGGAAGAGAGAGATGAAAGGAAAGACAAGTGAGAACAGGGGAAAGAGGAGACGAAGGAAAAAGACAAGAGAGAGAAATAAAAGAGAAAAGGGAAATGAGAGAGCGGGAGGGAGTGGAGAAGGAAGACAAGAAAGAGAAAGAAAGTGGAGAACAGATAGACAAGTGCTGATCGCAGGTCTGTATGTACACTATATGACTAATGGTGGATGCCGTTTTGTACCGCCATCTTAATTGTATTAACGTCTAAATTTGTTGTTGCTGAATGTTTATTTAATTGTATTAACATATTAATACAAAATCTGGAATTATATTTTATGAGGTAAATATAAATAAATAAGAGTGTCACAATTATTGAAAAATATAATTTTTATAATTGACTAACATTATTGTCCTCACTGAACAATATGTAAGTGAATGTAATTTTGTCCCTCGAACGTTCAGATGTCACGCGATGGGACGCCGGCGTGTCTTCATTAGGGCCGCACAGCAACCTGGGAAGTGTGTGTCAGGCTGCTAACTGCCACGAGAGCTTGTGAAAAAAAATGGATGACATAGAAATGTGACACTAATGTGTGCTGGGTGAGTGCTCGCCTCCACAACGAACACATAAATTAACTAAATCCCAGAAACCCTTGCAGGGAAATAACGATGAACATCAAAAATGTGTCAAAGTTCATAAATCGCTTAAAATAATTGTTGCTGTGTATTTTTGCCTGCAGCTCCCACCCTCTGGGAGAGCCGGGTCGAGCCGGTGCCAGTTCAACGTCGTCTGGTTATACTGCTCTCTCCACAATAATGCGATATAATAGAACTTTGTGAAATAACAATTATTATATATGAAATACATATGTTCTGTCGCAGCAGTAATACAAAATTGTGGAACCCAAATTGACTGTGAAACACATCGTGTTCATTTTATGTGATAAATGTCTGTCGTAGGTTTGAAAGTTGACCTTTCCTAATATTTTACTGCATAAGCCAACGAGACACCTTTGGAGATTTTAGAAAAGGTTAACCCCTTGTACGTAATGCCTCATCATTTGAATGCCTGGTTTTTGTGGGGCCTGGCTGGTTCTCAACTACATTCTGTGTCAGTCTACCTCCCAACCAAACCCTCCTCTGGTTCAGTCTCAAAGCTTTCCTACGTCCTCTCAACATTACACAGCGTCTACACCTTCCCACAAGACAGAGGACATGCTGGACCGTGTTCGCTCAACGGGGCCTTGACCCACCCGACCTGCCCAGCCTATCATGTCGTCTCAGACCATGTTGCCATGACCAAATGAACATTACA
>JACXGI010009065.1:10594-22413 GCA_016801175.1 Esox masquinongy
GGGGGGGGGGGGGGGGGGGGGGGGCTCCGGATGTTCACTATGTAAGATACCCAGCACAATGTGCTATAATTAATGAATGCCCTCAAATTAAAACTGCCAGTCGGCCCTTCAACCCCATTGTATCGTTGTATGAGAATAAAATGTGTCACTGTCCAAATACGTTAACGCACTCACTGGATGTACGTTCAAATAGCAACAACGCACACTCAAAAAAAACTCAAATACGTACGATATTTACAGAGCTCCCTGCCTAGGGTTCTCCACGGAGCCATGGCAACTGAAGCAGACCCTGTCTACTGTTCGACTAGTTAGAGGTCTATTCTGTAACTGTACCCAGGCAGTTAGGGTTTGTCATAATGGACTACCGCCACAGTGGCCCAGCTGTTGGTTCGCCCACCTCTCCGTACTCTCACGTACCAAACCCAGCGACCAAGACAACCACCGCGACCATGACGCCGCCAGGTTGCACACACGGCGAGTTGCCGCTTAATCTGATGTCAGCCTTAACACAGCCTTCCGACCTGACCCGCGGACATTCCACACCACTTCAGATGTTCCGACACCCGCCCCGACCGCGGGGCTGAGCATGATCTGAAAAGCCATCCCGCCGCCGTGCCGAGCCTCCAACATGCTTTTCCGAAAATCACCGGGCTACAAAGTGTACCGTTAAAACGAGGCCACCCAGGCAGCCTGATCACGCGGACATCTAAAGGTTAGCGCTTCCCTCTGACTGTACGCCTCGACCTGAGAGAGTCGGCACTGACCTGCCCTTCAGGCACGCTGAGCAGACCCAGGCTTTGTCCTTCTTGCTGTAGGAGCGGCAGGTCTTGCAGACATTGTACTGGCAGTCCAGACACTGGCGCCGGGGGTTGAGCAGGAAGGTGAAGGGAGAGCAGCAGCGGATGCAACAGCGCTCGTTGAAGCGGTGCTGTCGAGAGAGCAAGGAGCAGCGACTGCCCTCCTCGTCCAGCTCCTGTTTCATTTCACTGAGGGAGGACGGGGGGGGGTGAGGGGAGGAGAAACGGTTAGGAGGGATGAATGGAGGATGAGGATGGGAAATGTGGGGTGACAGGGATTGGGACAGGATGAGAGATGGGGGACATTTGGCGATTTACAGTGGAACTTCTGAATAGTGTGTGTAAATAGTATTTGGGTAAATACAGTAGGATGACAGATAACATCCCGTGATGTCACGTACACGAACGGCCTCTGCCGTCGCACCAATGACACCGATAGCATCACTCGTCTAATGCGAACAACACATCTGCCTACAATATCGCAGCGCTGTGGAATGCTCGTTTGTGACTGGCTAGAAGCGCATTCTAGAACGCGTTACATTTTGAAATGCGGGACGGTTGGAAAGACACAGCCCTCCGCCTGGTCGTGCCTGCTACTCCGCTGAGGATGGAAAAGAAAGTAATGAACACGGATGGAACACGGCTTACGGCTGCAGTGTCCTCTGCCGAGAAACGGTCACGACCAACAGAACTGGCCAGGCCGTGTTCACGGTGCCATACGCACGAGCTGTCATCGGTCACTGTCTGGGAATTTTCCTAGCCACCTACCAATCCGGGCTCTCTGCCTATCTTCTCTCGGCAGAGTACTGACTGGGCCATGGAGCCCCCGGACGTGGTGACGGCATCGATAAGATCCCCGCGTGGAGTCGGGACCCGACGCCAAAATGGCACGAGACACTTCAACACGTAAGCCAGTTGGATCCCAGAGTAGGGCCGCTAAGATTAGCGTTGGTTATGAAGCGCCTGCCCAGCCGTGCCGTAGCACACAAAAAGCTGAGTCCATAGCCCAACCATCACGGCACCCCCCCGACATGACGGGCCAAGGCAGACGCTCTCTCTTACCTGTGAGGGAAAAGCCCACGGCTCTCCAGGCTCCTTAGTCTGAATGAAATCTTGATAATCTTGGGCATGAATGCTGCATTAGTATCGACGGTAACAGGGACTGATTCACATTAGCCCCCATGCTAGCCATGTTAATTATTGTTCATTGTTTCAAATGAAATACCATGAATGTTCACTCAGCACCCTGGGATGCCGCTTGAAACATATGGCGTTTTCAGCCAAATGCATACTCCTTCAGATGACTTTACTGTACGTTCCTAATTCCATTACACATGCTACATGCTAACTCAGAACGGACAGGTAGAACAGTTAGCTTGGTTGAACTTTGAGTCACTTTGAGGGTTATGGAGTTGACTGGTGACCAGGGGCAGATCTTCCACTATGGACAGGTAGGTCATGACCCCTCTACACCTCCTTGTTGACTTTTTATAAGATATCAGGGAGGTCCCGACCCCTCTACACCTCCTTGTTGTCTTTTTATAAGTGATAAGGGAGGTCACAACCCCTCTACACCTCCTTGTTGTCTTTTTATAAGTGATCAGGGAGGTCACGACCCCTCTACACCTCCTTGTTGTCTTTTAATAAGAGATCAGGGAGGTCACGACCCCTCTACACCTCCTTGTTGTCTTTTTATAAGAGATCAGGGAGGTCACGGCCCCTTTACACCTCCATGATGTCTTTTTATAAGAGGTAAAATTGTTGAGCCCTACGGTGGACTGCCAAGCTACAGAAGTAAAGTCCTGTAAACACAGAGACATCAGTCCAGATCAGCAGTACAACAGGGATTTATGTCTCAGAGAACGTGACTCCTAGTGACCTGAGCTCAGTCAGCTGAGTCAGAAAGAACAGCCTTCAGACCACGCTGTGAGTCTACTGAAAACCACTTCACTGTGTGTGCCTGTGTTTGATGTACATACACAGACAAAGACACACACACACACACACACACACACACACACACACACACACACACACTGCTGCCATTGTACAGGATAATATTCCAACCATGCCAGCCCTGGTCAGGTAAGGACATCACTACTGTTACAGATTTTGGTGCTTTTAGCGGCTAATAGCAGAGAGTGCTGCTTTGTATCCAGCCTCTCTTTGAAAGCGGCCAGTGCCATTAAAAAGAGACATTTGCTTTATGTCATTAGTCAGCCACAGCTTCACTCTACACAGCCCCCTCATCTGGACTATAGGAGAACAACCGCTCCCCAAAGCAGGTCATCTCCAGAGCCAGGGGGTTTGCCAGTTCAGAACTGTGATGACATTATAAGAGTTCTATATGTGTAAATACTGTTCTGTCTTTTCACCTATGATTTTCATGGTTTCACCATCTTTAGTCTTCTGGATGTTCCTGTTGCAGCTGATCACACCGTCCCCAGCCCCTCACACCGTCCCCAGCCCCTCACACCGTCCCCAGCCTCTCACACCGTCCCCAGCCTCTCACACCAGAGCTGAAGAGCAAGACTAAACCATCCCAAAGGTCTCAGTGGTACTGGCTGACATAACAGACAGACCCAACTCTACAAGAAGTTGGCAAAAACAAGCACCGCTACTGACTGAGACAGGTTCTAATCCATGCAATTAAAATCACAGAATCAGACACAGATGTTTATACTTCTGCAAGCTGCACCGCTGAATACTGTTTTGAAACCTAAAAACTGTCCCACTCTTTCCTGCCTCGCCTTTACCGTAGAGAAAACAACAACAGGATTTGCCGCTGCCCTGCCCCGATTAGCACAAGCCCACAGAGCTGCAGCAACCAGACACACAAGTCCCAATGACGGGGGACGCAGTGTCACGCGGAGGTAGCTGGGGCAACACGTCTGGCTGGAAGACCGAGACGTGAAGACTGCCAAAAACGATACGCTAAGGTGGTTCGCTTCGTGATATTGCTAGGCAGTGAGACACGCGGGGCTGGGGGGGACGGGGGACGGGCGGCGGGGGCCGGGGGGGGGTACTCCACAGTTCCAGTGGCAACAGGAAGTGAATCGAGGAGAGCTTGGATGCGACACCTCAGCCAATGCACATCTGTCACAAACGCACAAAGTGTGCTTTGTTGCTAATGTAAAAAGCACCGACGTAAGCGGAGCTTTGGTCGGGGCAAACTGTTCGTCTTCTTACCCAGTTGCCGCTCTCTTGAGATTAATTAGGGAGGCCAGAAAAAGATGATTAACCTTGGTTAATGTGTCCAAGCACGGAGTCAAATCCCCCTGTGCCATTCATAAATCCCGTGATGTAGCGTTAACTCATCTCTGTCAGTCAAGGGCATGTACAGGGGTTCAATCCCCCATGGGAACAGCCCCTTGGTAAAGCTAATGCATTGGCCTAATCCTTCTGAATGTTGCAGCGGACATCCAGAATGCTGGCCAGACACCAAACATTCTGTCCGAGAAACAGAGCGGCTCTTGGCCAAATCCCCGTAATTCAGCCCACCAATGAATCAACCCTAGCCTGGTGAACTTGATAAATTTATAGCATCTGTTTCTGCGTCCATAAATGAAGGCAGTTATCAGGCTGATTCAACCCTGGGCCCATTGTACTCTCATCCTGTATACAAGAATGCATTATTAGTATCTAGACAATTGAACGAGAGAGGGAAAGGGGACGGAAGCAGTGCCATATTCATGTTACTTCAGCTGCAAAACTCACTCATCAGAGGAAAGAAGACTCACTCATCAGGACTGATTGTTTTCCTCCTGGTATGTTCTTGGACAGGACTTTCCCTTGCCTTACTGGCATACCACACAGAGAAAGTACCACGACAAAGTTCCAGTAGAACTAATTCCATTAATTCTGCATATTGAGAATCAACGTGCTCCGACTGTCATTCAGATACAGCCACACACAGCGGATGAGCACCTGTCTATGTGACCGCTCCACATGACCGTACCACAGGACCCTCAGTAATTGTAATTTGAATGAATACACCCAAACGTATCACCAACCCAGTTCCTAACTATTTGCAAAGACGGACCGGAAATGACTAGATGGGTGGAAGACAACATTGGTACCATAAACGAATGCCTGATAGGTCCCCTGCTTCCACTTGCTCACCCCTATCCAAGCCTATCAGATGCTATCAGATCCTATCAGACGTATCAGATCCTATCAGACCTCCTGAGGTTCCTAGAGGTTTTAGGATTGGCTGTATCCATGGTGATTCGGACGGTATGTGAGTTAGAGGAACAGGAAAGGGCAGGCTCTTCCTGCCTGTTGTTTAGAGGACACAGCGGGCCACGTAGGATGGGAAATCTCCCATGAACTCCGACAATGCCGGGAATGTAGCTTCAGCGGAACACAATGCAAGTGGCAAATGAAGAGCATCAGGAGTAACATGAAAACATTCAGAATCTCAGCAGTTATCAACACACTGTTGTTGGACGTACAGACGATTGATGTGATTGGAAGGTTAAAAGGCTCCCATCACACAAGTGCAGCAACCTCTCCTCAGTAATGTTTTTCAAATGTGGCTACAGGCTAGTTTTGATCTTCTGACCACACAACCAATGGACTTCACCGTGACTTATCACCTCTATGACACAACGCCACGTGGAACATACTGACCTGGACGTAGTGTAAATCTGTGATCATTCCATCACTCATTGTGATCATTCCATCACCCGTGACTTATCACCTCTATGACACAACGCCACGTGGAACATACTGACCTGGACGTAGTGTAAATTTGTGATCATTCCGTCACCCATTGTGATCATTCCATCACCCGTGACTTATCACCTCTATGACACAACGCCACGTGGAACATACTGACCTGGATGTAGTGTAAATCTGTGATCATTCCATCACTCATTGTGATCATTCCATCACCTGTGACTTATCACCTCTATGACACAACGCCACGTGGAACATACTGACCTGGACGTACTGTAAATCTGTGATCATTCTGTCACCCGTGACTTATTACCTCTATAACATAACGCCACGTGGAACATACTGACCTGGACGTACTGTAAATCTGTGATCATTCCGTCACCCGTGACTTATTACCTCCATGACATAACGCCACATGGAACATACTGACCTGGACGTACTGTAAATCTGTGATCATTCCGTCACCCGTTACAAATGCCAAAACGGCCCTATGCACCGACTCTACGGTCCAAAGGCTGACGCTCACCTGAGGCGCTCCTCCTCTTTCTTCCTGAGCCTCATGTCCCTCTGCACCACCTGCAGGACGTGCTCCGCCTCGTTGTCCGTCAGGCCCGTCAGGTCAAGTTTCCTCCCCATTGTTGACCCTGGTCGCGCTGTCAATCAAACACCCTGGTCCAATCCGCAGTCTTCGCTGAGCTCTGGGTAAGGGGACGAGAGACATGGAGAAAAAACTGTCAACAGATGAAGGTAACTCAAAGATTATGATTGTAAGGACAATCTGGGTTGTTTCTTTAACTTGCTGAGCATTTGATTTTAGGGGGTTCAACTGGACTTGTGTCTGGGCTCAACATCCACAGCACGAACATTAAAAATAGGATTGCACAGTGTGGTATAGTCTAACACAGCGTCGTCCGTTAAGTCCTATCTGGACTGTTGAAAAGTATTTTGTTAAATACAAAACACAGTTCTCTAAAGTATCTTGATTCTCAATCCTGGATTGTAGTTCAAGCCAGTGAAAAATGTGACTGCATACCCAAAGGTAGTTGGAATAGATATTTCAAATACATGTAAAATAAATAATGTCCATCTCTGGGTAGCTCTGCATTCATTAGTGAGACAGATTTCTTGCTGATGAGACAGAATAACATTTCTATCCAGTCATTTAATGGTATTATTTGCCTCTCTGTGTACACGCAATTCCATAAAAGAGCTGAAACCATTCCATATTTCATAACTTTTTACAATGTTTTTCTAAAAATCCTCTTCTATCACAGAAGAATGAATGTAATTAGTTATTTTTCACCTGAAAATGTGATGTCTTTACTTGAGACATCACAATGAATGAAAGAGCAGAACCTTGATCACCCACAAATAAAATAACTCTCGACTGACAACATTGACAGCACCATAACAACAGGATTACAAGTGGCTCAACTGAAAGAAAACAAGTAGCTCTAATAAAAGAAACCAGGTGCGGTCTGATGCAGAGTTATTCAATGTTTACTTGCACACATAGACTAAACAACATGCTGAGCTGTCCGTCTCTTCACCAGCAGCCAATCACCCAGCAGACCTGAGGTGAAATCATTTTAAAAGTCTTTCAAATAAATTTTACAAATATGCTTAATTGTTCCACGTGCTGTGGGGACGGGAAGGGTTTGCACATTTGCAATACTGTTTCCATAGCGGCGGACAAAGTGTGCACAGCTAGCTAACCTATGTTAACATATTTCAAATAGTACTTGAACCCAGTCTGACACCCACGACTGGTTTGGTAAAACCTCCTGATTATGGTGCTCACTAGTCTACACCAGCTGATTAGGACTGCTCAGAGTACAGCAGCTCACTAAACCCCTTCGTGAGCGAACCGACATAAGCTGCAACAATCAAACCATTTTGTAAGGAGCATTAGAACTCCATGACCTGAATATTATGTCCCAAGTGGTCGTTTTTCTTCCATTCTCACACATAGATAGGATTGAAATACTTTCTGAAATTTCAATAGATTCTCTGATATTTCCAGAATTCCTGGTTGGAGGTTCTCGTGTCCTTCCTTAAATCCTTAAATTGTGATTTCAGGGAATACCAGAGAATTTATTGCAGCATAAACCTGGACAATTTATGAACCCAGTCAAAAGTCCCAGAGGAGCTCCAGCAACAATAGTGTGTGTACGTGTGTACGTGTGTCCGCCTGACGTTTGTGCAAGTGGAAGCGAATGTCTATTTATACAGTTATAGAGATGAACGTTCATATGTTAGTGAAAGCAAACATCCCTGTGTAAGATGACGTAAAGAACCATTGGGGTTAAGGGACGGTTGGGGTTAAGATTAGGTACTACGGTAAGGGTTAAGAATTAAGGTTGAGGGTTTAGTAAGAAACATGAACTATACATGGATTCAAACCTACAGGATTTATGGCCTCTGTGGCTTGGCCACCCACCGCTCATCACCTCTCACAATGCCCCAGCAAACTGCCAGTGCAGTGAAATATACCACCACTCAAAATAGCCTCTGTCTGCTTAATTTTAAGCCATAATATAGACATCCATCTCTCCTTGACAGTTGCCTTATATTGACCTTTATCAGCTTAGTCTGGTGTTTGTGGATGTTAGTGTGTGTTTTTCTGTGTGAGGTTTGGGGGGGGGTAACTTTATGCTAGCCTAACCCTTAAGTTATTTATTTACAATGAAGTCAAACATTCAAAACCCATCATTAAAACAGTCAGAGATTGAATGACAATTTGTGAATAATTCATTATTATAGCAGTTTTACATTTTGATGATAGTGAACAGTAGAACCTCTCATTCATCTCCTTATGAATGGGATATATACTGCTATATTAGTTGTCTCCAAGGTGAAGATTTTCTCAAAACTAAAGCAGCTAGATATTGGCTTATCTTTAGTTGCAAAGACACTTCAAGGTAAACACTAACCGTGGGAAAAAAATATTTATAACTTTAAATTCAAATCGCCCGATAAAGTTCATAGAGATAATCCAAATGTTTTTGATGGGAAAGTTGTTTTTGCCGAGACCTGACTAGTTTCGATGTAATGATTTTTTTTATTTAAGTTGATGTAGTCATCCACAACTAATTAGCTAATATCTAGCCATTTTAGTTGCGTTCGAAGCTAAATTACTCATAACTACTATCTTTGACCGGGTGTAGCCTAATAGTTACAATGGTAACTATTACAATTTCCCCCCAAAACGTCATTAATATCGAAACACGTAAATAGAAAGAACTACCACGACTTACCGTGATCTAGTCTCTTCTGCTTCTCGCTTCCAGACCCCTACAACGCCACTGAGAAAATCTCGGGACCGACGTAGTTGCAATGAAAATATTTAAGAATGGCAGAAGCACTATACCCGATCCTATCCATGTACATTTAGTCCATTTAATTTCTCTTCAGAATTTCGATTGCCTGTTAGTCAACTTCGGCTCTCTATTGTAACGAAGATGCAGCAGCTGAACTATTGACAAACGCAATAGAACTTTCCAAAATCTGAGTTGTGCGCTGGTGCCGAAACAGCTTATCAGACCAATGGATATGAACTGTTATTTCTCTCCTCGGGGTGAAATCACTGGGATAAACTGTTAATTATGTTTGTCCATAGGCTACTAGTTACATCACAAAAGACAGCTGTAGGTTATTTGATTGACTGAAGTTAATAATTCAGCAATAACTTTATCAATTTCTGGTAACACTGTTTTTTTTTCAAAGGAAACAGTTGGGATTTCCAAAGGGTTAATAAAAACCTTATTAATAACTAACTAACTTATTAATAACTAATCAGTGCATGTCAAAAAAGTGAGCAAGTATTTACCAGTTATTCACCTTTTCACAAATGCACCTATAAAATGCTTATAAGATCCTGCAAAACTTTTGTTAATGGCTGCACTGCTAAATATAAATTATTGTTATATCAACACACTTATCCACATCTGGTGAACACTCTGGTGGGAAATGGTAACTTTATTGCGTTGGGTTGGTGAAGCACAGGATGATGTATCACAGATCATTGATTTGTGTGTTTCATATCCATCAGCCGAATATCTACTCTCATTTGTAAAGTGAGGAGTACTCAACTAGGTCTAATCTAAAAAATCCTCAATAAATGATTTACCAAAATGTATAACTGCTAGGATACATTATTTTGAAGCGCAAACCTTTGATGTTGATAACATTTACAGTGGATATAAAAAATCTACACACCCCTATGAAAATGCCAGGTTTTTGTGATGTAAAAGAATGAGACAAAGACATATCATGTCAGAACTTTTTCCACTTTTAATGTGAACTATAATGTGAACAATTCAATTGAAAAACAAACTGAAATCTTTGAGGGGGATAAATTAAAAATAAAAACCTTACAATAAACTGGTTGCATAAGTGTGCACACCCCCTTATAAATGGGGATGTGGCTGTGTTCAGAATTAACCAATCACATTCAAACTCATGTTAAATAGAAGTCACTACACACCTGCCATCATTTAAAGTGACTCTGATTAATCACAACTAAAGTTCAGCTGTTCTAGTAGGATTTTCCTGATATTTTCTTAGTTGCATCTCAGAACAAAAGCCATGGTCCACAGAGAGCTTCCAAAGCATCAGAGGTATCTCATTGTTGAAAGATATCAGTCAGGAGAAGGGTACAAAAGAATTTCCAAAGCATTAGATATACCATGGAGCACAATGAAGACAGTCATTATCAAGTGGAGAAAATATGGCACAACAGAGACATTACCAAGAACTGGATGTCCCTCCAAAATTGATGAAAAGACGGGAAGAAAACTGGTCAGGGTGTCTTCCAAGAGGCCTACAACAACATTAAAGGAACTGCAGGAATTTCTGGCAAGTACTGGCTGTGTGCTACATGTGACAACAATCTCCCGTATTCTTCATATGACTGGGCTATGGGGTAGGGTGGCAAGACGGAAGCCTTTTCTTACAAAGAGAAAAATCCAAGCCCGGCTGAAGTTTGCAAAAACAAACATCAAGTCCCCCAAAAGCACGTGGGGAAAATGGGTTATTTTCTGATGAAACCAAGGTTGAACTTTTTGGCCATAATTCCAAAAGGTATGTTTGGCGCAAAAACAACACTGCACATCACCCAAAGAACACCATGCCCAGAGTGAAGCATGGTGGTGGCAGCATCATGCTTTGGGGCTGTTTTTCTTCAGCTGGAACCCTTAGTCAGGGTGGAGGGAATTATGAACAGTTCCAAATACCAGGCAATTTTGGCACAAAACCTTCAGGCGTCCGTTAGAAAGCTGAAGATGAAGTTCACCTTTCAGCACGACAACGACCCAAAGCACACATCCAAATCCACAAAAGCATGGCTTCACCAGAAGAAGATTAACGTTTTGGAATGGCCCAGCCAGGGGCCAGACCTGAATCCAATTGACCATCTGTGGGGTGATCTGAAGAGGGCTGTGCACAGGAGATGTCCTCGCAATCTGACAGATTTGGAGTGTTTTTGCAAAGAAGAGTGAGCAAATATTTTCACGTCAAGATGTGCCATGCTAATAGACTCCTACCCAAAAAGACTGAGTGCTTTAAGAAAATCAAAAGGTACTTCAACAAAGTATTAGTTTAAGGGTGTGCACACTTATGCAACCAGGTTATTGTGAGTTTTTTATTTTTCCCCCTCAAAGATTTCAGTTTGTTTTTCAATTGAATTGTTCACGTTATAGGTCACATTAAAGGTGGAAAACTTTCTGACATGATTTATCTTTGTCTCATTCTTTTACATCGTAAGAACCTGGCAGTTTAACAGGGGTGTGTAGACTTTTTATATCCACTGTATAACTGCAGAAAATATATGTGTTTTATAGTAAAAAAAATATGCATGAGGAATCAACATCTAGAACCACCTTATGAACATATATAATCAACATCAGAATGTTTAATTAATTTACAAATGCCTATAGAACCCTTAATAAGGTTATCATAATCCTTTTATAACCCCTTTAAAAATGTCACATTATTTTGAAGTGTTACCAATGTTAGTGGAGGAGTGAGAATACAAGCATTCAAGCTCTAATCTTCCTTTAAGGGGCAGCTTTGGTCTAGAGCCAGCTGGAATTACGGTTAAAACCATGAATGTTCAAAACTCCATAATCACATTGGGCAACAAGACCTCAAATACTGTACATTTAAATAATGACCTGCTGAATAAGAAAAAAATGAGGGTGGGGGAGACGGAGGAGTGAGTGCCTGGAAGACATAAGACTTAAGATTGATTTTTGTGTCAAGTATAACTGTGTCGAGTCCAGTCAGTGGGGGACACTACAGCCTGGACTGTGGGTGGGGGTGTGGTGTAGGGTGGAGTGTGGG
>JACXGI010009066.1:0-31494 GCA_016801175.1 Esox masquinongy
TGTTGGGGGGGGGGGGGTCTGCGGATTAGGGGGTTCATAAGTTCTCATGATAACACAGAGAAAATCACCTGGAGTTTCCATCCTTCAGAGGACTGCTGGATTCTGTAAGTATGGACGAATGGTGTATTTCTGATCCAGAGACAAGAACGATTTACACTCAGTTGGATTACTTTCACAACCTCACGTCACAAAAGGTTCAAACAGGCACTTATTGCAAAACACAATCCATTCACTCTGAAAATGCTCCTAGTTATATAATTCCATATTTCTGCAAATCTCAGAAGCCTACAATACATCTTTTTATATAAATCCAATCATTGTTCAAAGTTATTATTATAACTTCAGTTAAACCCATTTTAATGAAGTGTTTTTTCCATCCTAAAGAAATCAAAAATGACCCCAACTAAAAGTCTAGTTTAAATTAAATACTAGTAATCCTTTGTAACTCCTGTAACAACCTGACTATTGAAGAAAAGATCAATGTTATGATAAAAAGTGTGGTTTGCTTGATCTAATAACAGTCAGTGGATGTTAACTTCAGTGTCTAATTTGTTTCCATAAAGACCTAAAAACCCGAATCCACATTTCCAAAGTGAAAGAATACTATAGAATTGTTTATAAATGAATTACATATTTCTTGTATAAATACGGTTTATGTCTGGTGAAAGCACCTTTAGCAGCCATTAAGTACAGTGAATCCTTATCAATAATATTACATAAAAGCTTTGCAATAACTCTAAACGCAACATACTGTATATGTGAATTGTATTTGTTGAAATTGCTCAAGCTTAATACAGCAAAACTAAAGTCTGGGGCACACAGGAACAATCAACACCTACTTCTCTGTTCTGACATAATCTGCCAAACCAAATCAGGCTCAAAGTTTAAATATTGGTACTCATTAATGATTCCCAAACAAATTTACTGAGCTTGTGCAAATTAAAGGTTTTTTTTTTATATATAAAGTCTGTTGCCCTAAGAGCAAAGTAAGTAAAATATTATTCTAAATGATCTACAGTTGGCTGTAAAACTTGATTTGACTAATAAATAATTCTGGAGTGTACAGAGATGCACAAATAATTAGAACATGTTAAATGGGTTGCATAGATCAGTTGGAAATAAATCTGACGTAATCCCTTTAAAGCTTCCATTCCAGCAGAATGAGTAGACTTACTAGCGACCGTAAAAAACAATCTCATAGAATGGGCCTAAACTGAAATACCGATGACATACAGCTAGGAATATTGGATTTAAGTATTTCTTCAAAAAAAAAAGCACATTGGCTATGGCAGGTAAAGTCTGTAAAGGTGTGTCAAAAACGCACTAATAAGCAACTCACCTAACGCAGAGGCAGTAAACGCCCTGCAAACTCTCGCTGTCCCGGAGGAGAAAGCTCCCCTCTGTGCCATGCCGCTCCAGCAGCCTCTCCGTCTCCCGTTTACTGATTTTACCATAGTAGATTGAACTGACTAGCCGGCTCTCACTCTCCGGCTGGTTCAGCCGAGGACCAATAGCACGGTTGCGTTCCATGGAATCTTGATAAGGGTAGAAAGGATGCACACCGTCTGAAGGAACGGCGTAGGAAAGGATACGAAACAGGATCACCTCGGTGGGTTGGTGTTTTTGTCGTGACAACTGCAAAAACTGTCACACTTTGTATTTTTTTTCTCACTTTCAAGTCATAAACAAGGCCTTCTGTGGGATTCAGACGAACGACAGCAGACTGACAGTGACAGACGGAAGTGTTCGCGAGAAGTGTGTAGTTCTTTATTTCGATGTTTTGTCCATTGTTTTAAAGGGAGATGTAAGATGTAAGAATTTAGTCTAAATTGAAAATTAAAAAGAACTTCAAAAGGTAAATTTGGTGTGACCTGCTGTAATGCAATCAAGCAAAACGATTTATCCTTGTGAAATAAATACAGGTTCGATAAATCAATAATTGAATAGTCCACTAACGGTTTACATAAAATATATTTAAAGTGTAAGGCATTAGGCCGGAACATTATTGGTCAGAAATGGAAAATGCGTATCTCTTTGAAAATATTTGTAATGTCTGGCTTCTTCAAATTATTTTAGGGGTTCTTTTTGTGTAATATGTTTTCCTTGAAAACAACAGGAGCACTGTTTTATAACGGTAAAGGATATTCCTTTTGGAAATATAATGTCCATTTTCGTATTTGACTTAATTCTCACCGAACTTTAATGTATGAAAATATTATTATAGTACTTCAGTATGTTTAACCTTCCCTCCCTCCCCATTTACCACCAGACAGGCTATGTCTAGGCTATGTATATTCACTTAAACCCCTGTCCTAACCAACATCACACAAACACACTCATACCTAACCTCCTTCTCAACCCATCCCCACCCCCCTTCTTTGTCTGTGGTGTGACAGCACCTTAGCTGCCTGCATCTCATGGGAAACTTCAACCTTAACAGGATGTCAAAAACCCAGGTCAGAGTGCACAGCTTCCACAGTGCACCAGTTCACTGGCCTAACTATCAGGGGTGCAGGAGGTGTGGTTCGGTTGTGCCAGGGCCTGCGGTGGGTGGGGGGCCCGTGCTTGGCATCTATCCTAAAATTATTTTGTATTTTTATTTTAATATCATGTGTTTCTAGGCTGTTATCACAATTAGATGGCAGGTGGTAGATTCATCGAAGGCAGGATCGGTTTACCGCGTTGTGTCACCGCGTTACGCCAGTTCAGCAGCTCCTGCATGGCTTTAGTTGGTATGTTTAGGAACATGTCCATAGTCAATCACAATAAAATCACAATGCAATAACTTCCTGAGTTTTCACGTCACACCCTGAGCTGCTTCTGTGTTCACAAGAACAAAACAGACCCTCCCTTGATAAACGTTTAAACTTTTAAACTGAGATCAACCTCATACAGTTAATCACAGTGCCTACCAGGCCTAATCTTAAGGTACCTTCAAACTCTACTATAAATTGACTGACTACATTTTAACAAATGTATCAGATTAATATATGGCAAGTGGCATTTTTCTACTCTCCTATTGCTTGTATCAGAAAGTGAAGTGCTAGATACCTTGTTGATAAACTTGACCCATGCCTGCTTGGATAAGGCAGCTCCATCTATCTCTAGTGCAGTTACATATATCTTTAATCTTATGATAACTATTGGGATCATTCCCAACATTTGGAAAACTGCACGTGCTTCTGCAACATAAAGGTGGGGATACTAGTATTCTACTTTTATATAGTATTTTATCAACTATCTCTAAACTATCTCCAATGTAAATCTAAACTCTAAACTCTCTTGTCTTGCTAAAATATTAGAATAACTAATAAATATACAGTTGGGTTCTCTTTCTAACTGAAAATAGCATAAGGAATAAATTTCAGCCTGGTTTTAGACCTGGGCATCGTACTACAACAACAACCACATTGATAGTGTGACATCGCTAGGGCCTTGGATGAGAAATTAAGTTCTGTTGCTCTATTCATTGATCTGTCCAAGGCCTTCGATACTGTTGATCATCCTGTTTTGCTGGAAAAACTGTTGGGTTTTAAATCCTTGGGTTTGGAATTAAATATTTGCTTGTGGTTTAAAAACTCTCTTAGTGACAGAACTCAAGCTGTAGTCACAGATGGGTGTGAATCTAGATTCGTTGCAGTCAATAAAGGAGTTCCCCAGGGTTCGATTTTGGGTCCTTTATTGTTCACCATGTACACACAGCCAAAACATTATGACCACCTGCCTATTAAGCTGTTGATCCTCAGCATGCCGCCAAAACAGGCATGGACTTTACAAGAACCCCTGAAGGTGTCCAATTGTATCTGGCACTAAGACATTAGCAGCAGATCCCACAGATGTTCAATTGAATTGAGATCTAGGGAATTTGGAGGCCAGAATACCACAGGACATCTTCAGGGGTTGTTGTTTTGAGGAATGGACATCTTCAGGGGTTCTTGTTTTGAGGAATGGACATCTTCGGGGGTTCTTGTTTTGAAGAATGGACATCTTCAGGGGTTCTTGTTTTGAGGAACCCTCTTCATCGTGTTCCTCAAACCATTCCCAAACAATGTGTGCTTTTTGGGAGGGTGCATTATCCTGCTGAAAGAGGCCAATGCCATCAGGGAATACCATTACCATGAAGGAGTGTAGCTGGTCTGCAACAATGTTTAGGTAGGTGGCACATGTCAAATTGATGCCCGGACCCAGGGTTTCCCAGCAGAACATTGCCCTGAGCATCACACTCTCTCCATTGGCTTGCCGTCTTCCCAGAGTGCATTCTGGTGCTATCACTTCCTCAGGTAAACGGTGCATACGTAAACAGCTGTCCACGTGATGTAACAGAAAACAGGACTCATCAGACGTGGCGACCTTCTTCCACGGCTCCAAGGTCCAGTACCGATGCTCGCATGCTCATTGTAGGTGCTTTTGACGGTACAGGGGTCATCATGGGCACTCTGACTGGGATAGCCTATGTTATCCTTGCACATCGATGAGTCATGGGTGCCCAACAACATGTCGCCAGTTTGTAGTTTGTCCATCCTTGGACCACTTCCTCGGACCACAATCGTTCTCACCATTCACCACTGTAGACCGGCAGCACCCCACAAGCCTTGTTGTTTCAGAGAGGTTCTGACCCAGTCTTCTGGCCGAAACAATTTGTCCCTTTTCAATGTCGCTCAGGTCTTTACTCCTGGCCATTTCTCCTGCATCCACCTTGTTGACTACAAGAACTGATTGTTCACTTACCATCTAATCTAGCTAGACCATGACATGTGCCCTTGTTAGGAGAAGCTCAATCGCTTCACCTGTGACTGGTCATAATGTTTTGGCTCATCAGTGTATATAAATTATATTTGCAACTTTGTTAGAAACTGTAATTTTCACTTTAATGCTGATGACACATACTATCTTAAAATATCTGGATTCAGTCAACCATGCAACACTACGTTTCATCACTTGTGAAAGTTTTTGGACACACCACTGTAATTTATACACTACCGTTGGTTGGGATTTGTTGTCCTCCAGAATGGCCAGGTATTGTTTACTGTTTGTTTATAAAGCCGTCCTGCAGAAACGTCTCATCTGTCTCACAGTGAGATAGATGGAGACAACGCAACTACCAGACACGAGCACAGCAATGGCTTGTACTTGAGGGGCCTTAGGCCCACTCTGAGTAAGGTGAAATGTATTTCACTTTCCACGCCCTTCTGTCTTGGAATTCTCTTCAAGATGACCACTGTATCCCCGTCACATTTTAAACAGTTGTTGGGTGAACATTTTACACTGAATTGTGTTTGCTATTCTAAATGTGTATTTTTACCTGTTTTAAATCAGTTATTTTGTATACAGTGCCTTGCGAAAGTATTTGCCCCCCTTGAACTTTTTGACCTTTTGCCACATTTCAGGCTTCAAACATAAAGATATAAAACTGTAATTTTTTGTGAAGAATCAACAACAAGTGGGACACCAGTGGAGCCAAATACAGGACCATTCTGGAAGAAAACCTGATGGAGTCTGCAAAAGACCTGAGACT
Source organism: Esox masquinongy (assembly GCA_016801175.1). Lineage (NCBI taxonomy): Eukaryota > Metazoa > Chordata > Actinopteri > Esociformes > Esocidae > Esox > Esox masquinongy. The sequence continues at coordinate 5,516 of JACXGI010009066.1, forward strand.
GGGACGGAGATTTGTCTTCCAACAAGACAATGATCCAAAACATAAAGCAAAATCTACAATGGAATGGTTCACAAATAATCATATCCAGGTGTTAGAATGGCCAAGTCAAAGTCCAGACCTGAATCCAATCAAGAATCTGTGGAAAGAACTGAAAACTGCTGTTCACAAACGCTCTCCATCCAACCTCACTGAGCTCGAGCTGTTTTGCAAGGAGGAATGGGCAAAAATGTCAGTCTCTCGATGTGCAAAACTGATAGAGACACCCCAAGCGACTTACAGCTGTAATCGCAGCAAAAGGTGGTGCCACAAAGTATTAACTTAAGGGGGCTGAATAATTTTGCACGCCCAATTTTTCAGTTTTTTATTTATTAAAAAAGTTTTAAATATCCAATAAATTTCGTTCCACTTCATGATTGTGTCCCACTTGTTGTTGATTCTTCACAAAAAATTACAGTTTTATATCTTTATGTTTGAAGCCTGAAATGTGGCAAAAGGTCGAAAAGTTCAAGGGGGCCGAATACTTTCGCAAGGCACTGTATGTCTTATTGCTGCTGTTGTAATATGGATTACCATTGAAAATGAGACATCAATTTCAATGAGTTTCCCCTGTGTAAAAAATATATAAATAAATTAATTAATTAATGGAAGTCTTTCCACCCCTAGAACAGTCTACACATTTTGTTCCTTTAACATGTGATCTGGAAAGGGGTTTATTTTTATGTTTTTCTAATGCAGATCTACATAACCCACTCCAGGGTAATGTAGAAACACATTACTAATTACCTAATTAATGACCGCAGTCATTTTTGTCAGTGGTATATTGTGACGGACTGTTCTAAAAATATGCATGATAGAAGGTGGTTTTTAGATCTGTCCGTTGGCAGTTGCTTTCAGTTGTTTTGATTCTCTTACTTCAGCACCCCGCCCCCCCACGGTCAGAAGGGAATGAGGCATTCCTGAGGTTTACCCACAAGGAACTTCATTGCTACACCCTGGTTGCCTCAAACTCAGCTCCCTAGCCACGCAACAACCATCATTTCAGCTCATTGCCATTTTGCCCATGTCGTTTGCAACACCCAAATAGTTTCCTTGAACACAGCCCTCTACAAGCACTAACTGCTGGTCAATTCAAAGTTACCTTGAATGCAGCCCTCTACAAGTATACCATCTTAAAATCACTACCTTATTTAAGTTTAACTTTTTGCTGAATCCCAAATGGAGCAATTCCCCAATTTGTTTGTATTGTCAAGTGAGCCGCCCCAATTTGCACAACTGTCCCAAAACTGAGGGAGTGAAAAAAAGGGTTTAGGGGCAAATTATACCTTTCAGTGGGCCCTTTCAACAAGAGTGTAACAATAGACCTTAAACCAACCCCAATGCCCTACACACCACAGTCATGTCGCTCACAAAACTCTCATGGTGATTTCCGTTAAATGGATAGGGTTTAAAAAAATAATTAACTTCAGGACACACGACGAATGATGCAATTCATGAACATTTAATGTCTTTTGTACCATAAGTCTTAAAATCAAACATCCATATACACTGACATATACACTTTTCATACAAATACACACCCATCCCTACATTTGTTTAAATTGCGCAAGCTCAAAAATAAAGTGGTTCCTTATGGGATTCACTTGTGGCGAAGGCATTGTCGCTAGTCTACACGATTTCACACTTAATTTGTACTAAAACATGCAAAAAGTAATGTTATGGGTTTCATATTTTTTGTGTGTTTTAGTGACAGCTGTTGCTGTGAAAATGTACACATTGATACCCCATGTTCTGTGCATTTTAGGGAGACTTGAGCTGAGCGACATTGATTTAATAGATTCAATACAATGCAATTGTATGTTTAGTATGGGTGCTAGGGGCAGTAGTACATGTTTACATTTTGCTAGGGGGTCATGGTTGGGGCTGGGGGCCACTGACTCAGACCCCAATGCTTCTGAGTTCAAACGACGGGAGAGGAGTGAGAGTTTGGTTTTCCAACCTGACTCCTAATCCTTAATCATGAAAACATGATAGTGTTACCTAGCCTTGACCACTTTTGCTGTCTAACCTTATCTCTGAGCTTTACCTAACTGGAGCTTTATGTTGAGCAACACTTGCCTTCCTGTAAATTTGTGAATGTTTGCACAAGTCAGTTCTTCCTAAAACGCACAAAATCCATAGCATAACCTTTCATGTTTTGGTGCACATTGAGTGTGACGCTGCGTTGTGATGGAAGGGGTCACTGGGGGGTGTAATTATCCGCTACACCCTCACATCATTCTTACTCCCTCTGCAATTGGTATACTTGTGCAAATGGTGGAGGCATATGTGAAGGCGCAAATGGTAGAGTAGATTTTGGGATTTAGCAGCAGGCTCAGAAAGATTGAAGTTGAATCCTACAACGCAGCACATTATTGGTAGTCGTGCCTAATTATATGACACATATTTGTTCTTATGTGATTTCCAGAGTAGACAGGTACAAAACTAAATTCCTCCTAAATTCACTTGTTAATTTACTTTTTATGTCTAAAACTAAATAAGAGATTTCTAAATTAGCATAGAAATTAATGCTTGTTTTATTCATTTAAGTGGAAAATTGCATCAATCAAGTTCTGAGTGTCATCAACATCAGACCACGGTGGGCTCTCTGAGCAAGGACTGTATTGGGATTCAGAGAACATTTGGAGAACATTTACGGAATACTGTGACTTGCAATGGAACAAATTGAGCTAAAGTAAATCAGGAGCCTTGCAATGCAAATGTCCTGTTTCTTGTCAGATGTCATTTGGACCTTTTTTGGGGGGGAGATCCATTTGTTGTCAGGAAGATGGTGACACACTGGGTGAAGTGTAATCAGTAAAAGTGACCAGGAGTGTGTTGATGATTTCTTGTGTGTAAAAAACCCCAAAAGGATAAAACACTATGGCTCTACAAATTGGCTATGTACAAAGTGGAAATTAACAGATGTTACAGAAGTGGATGTCCACCAGCATGTGGATATTGGTCAGAAGAGAGCTTGAAATATTAATTTGTTAAGAAAATGCTACACGAAATACTGAATGAGGAGCCTCCTCTCTCACAGGCTTCTGAGACTATGTAGAGATATGACAAAATGAGCACAGACTGTTTTGTTTTATATGTTTCGAAGTCTCTACTAACCCATGGCTGCTATAGTGCTGGCTCTCTGGTATCTTGCTGCTAACCTGCTGTTCTCTCTGACCACGGGGCTCTGGGAAGTCATCACCTTCTGCCTCCTTGGTGTGCATCTTTCTGAAGGAGATAGGATATTCCAAGGACTTTCTTTCTTTACTGCATCAAGCTGCTTTTACTGCTGGCCACCTGAAATACACATACAGGAACATTCCTGGAGGCCAGCTACTCTCGCTTGCTGTATCTATGCCTTCCCTGCATCGGACCGCTCATCCGTTTGCTCATGCCAGTCAACTCTATGGTTCTGGAACCTTCTCTGCCTTTTTCTAAAACACTTCCAGCTGATACCTAGGCTGGTCGTTCATCAGGTATGCTGCCATATGGCCTCCTGAGGTTGATGTAGGGCAGCAATATTTTAAGCCTGTGCAAATAGTGTGTAGGATTTCATCAGCTTATGATTAGGTGGAATGAGGTACATCAACCACCAATATGCCGGTACCAGAGATAGAAATAAAGAGAAACGGAAAAATGTTGCTGCAGAGCATATTTTTAAAGGATGTGGTTCAAAGACACTGTCACACCATGCAACACGTGTGAATGCATTTTCTTAGTTTGTACTTCAATTAGCAAATACAAAGGCATGGCAGGTAGCATAGTGGTTAGAGCATCGGACCAACAGAAAGAGCACTAGATCAAATCGCCCAGATGGTGTTGAGACCCACAATATTAGCATACTTTGGCTGAAACCAGTAGAGAACAACCGTTTTTGAATCGCCAATATTACCCTTTCCTACATCGGTTATTGTGTTCTATATCCCCCTCCAATAGTCCCTTAACACATTAAATCCAAGTGCACCCTCTGATTTCTTTGCCGCCTCAATAGTCAGGCAAGAAATGTTTAGACCAATAAAACTGAAAGTGTGTGTGTGTGTGTGTGTGTGTGTGTGTGTGTGTGTCATGCACCTGCATTTTGTTTTCTTTTTTAACTCTTCCTCCCAAAGTTGGCAGATATTATGCATCTTTATTACTTGCTAGCAAATGTCATTGCTATTGATATCACTGTATTCAAAGATTACAAAGTATTTTCACAAACATTCTTGTAAGAATTGTATCAAGAAACAAAGTGACAAGAGAAACAAGCCAGAGGTTAATCACAGCCTAGCCTCTAAGACCAGGCCATGCTACACAAGGCCTAGTAAAATCAAGATGAAAAAATGTAGACAAAAGAGGTGGAGCCCAGATTAAATAAGTAAGGCCTCACAACACGTCAACCCAATCAAACGCCTAGTTTGGGCAGTGCTCCAAAGGTTCTCGCTAAAGATGGTAATGGCTCCAAGGGATACCGCAAGTGCCAAGGTGATGTCATACTCTAACTCGGGACTCTTTCACCCAGTAACCAACCAGTGTACCTGACAACACCATGCAGCCGGAAGCTTATTTAATGGTGACCAACATTTCCAAACTATAAATAGCTCACCCATCCAACTTTTTTATGATAGTGACATGCCCGTTAGCTAACGTCATTCGCTGTGGTAACCACATGCGGGTATGAATAACCAAAGCACTGGTGTTCTATCTATTAGGTTGCTTACCATGTCGCCAGCCTTACTGTAGCTTGTGATGGCAACATGAAGCTTTCGGTAACACCAAGGCTTTCCAGCCAATTGTTTTGCACATTACTCCAGGCCTCATTCAACACAATGTACACCAGTGTCACCTGCTTATAAAAATAATTTCGAGCAGCAAAATCATGTACCATCTGCTGTAACGCAGGAACAATTCTGACAGGTAGTAGCCATCTCGATGATACTAGGACACTGTACTACCAATAACTGCTGCAAACTAATAAGGATTCTTGTGATATCAACGTGTAACATACTCGTAACCAACAGTTATAATTATCATTAGGCTAGGTTTTTTTGCTGTTGTAGTTATTTTCTACTAAAATCTTAAAAAATATATTGTAGCTTTTGACGGGGTAGAGTCTCCAAACCCAATTGGCTTTACAATGGTAGCTACGATGTATATGAATAATCATTCAACAAACTAAGTGTGTGTGAGTGACTATGTTGGCTAAATATGCAGGAAAACACAACGATTAAAATAACTGTTCCGAAAAACGAAAAAATATCAACTCCCAATATCTTCTTCAATTGCATTCTCTCACCCCTCAAATCAGTATATATAATGATATAGTAATATTATAATATGTACAATTGGGATTTTTCCCCAGCTTCGACACTTTTACAACTACATAAACACTTTACATGCTGATATTGACTTTTGCTATTGCATAGAAACATTTTCTAACAAGTACATATGTTATTATATATAGGCGGTGCAAAAAAACTAAATTCAACAGCCATGAGTTGCTGGAATTAGGATCATTTCTTATTAGATTAAAATTTGTGGTAGAATCAGTGCATTATTTTACTGAATCATGCAAAGTATTAAAACCACAGCAATACAGACAGGTAAATTCATACATTATTAGACTGCCGCCAACACCACAGACCAGACCAAGTACAGAAAATCAGAGCGGTACATTTTTGAATGGATTCAGGCAGGGAGCCAATGGAAAGTGCATCAGTGGTGTTTCAGTCAAACAGGTATTTGACCAGCCTCTGCAATTCATTGACCAATCTCTTCTCAGCTTTCTCCTGGCTGTCCTGCCAATCTTCAGAGAGAATAGACAATCATGCAAGTGTTTGTGGATAAGTGAGAGAGTGTGTGCTTCAGAGGCTTACCTGTGTAGGAGCAGAGTAGAGGAGTGGAAAATGTGACTTTGGTCCCAGACATGTTGTCCTCAAACACAGGTTTCTCCAGACCTCTCTTCACAAACCACTCATCCAGGACATTCCTCACTGAGGTACCTTTGTGACGGAATGAACAGTACTACTGTGAGTGTGTGTTTTTGTGTTTGTTGCAGTGTACTCTGTGTGTGGTACTGACCCTTCTGGTCCTCCCCCAGTAGGCCCAGTAGGCCCAGTAGGCGCTGGCTGAGTTGGGCCCTGTTGGCTTTCTTACTACTCAGACACTGGCTCTCCATACTATACCTGTGAATCACAACAGCTTTAAGGAACATCTCTTTCAGATAACAGGGAATGCAATGGTTTTTCTATGTCATTAGCACCTTGAAGAAATATTTATTTAAAATACAACAAAAAGTAATTAATTTTCTCACACTGAAAAAACACTTGGACAATCCCTTTAGATTTCATTTCCTTACATAGAGAAATTATGTAAGTAATTGTTATCAGTGATTACCCTGAGAACCTCAGCTTGGCAGAGCTTCTGTACTGAGTTCCTTTCAAGGCAGAGTTAGCTGAAGGAAGGCCTGCTCCGTCCAACACATTCTTGAGCCTTTGCTCCGCCTCCTCAGCGCTGCTGGATGGGGCCACAGGAACACTGTAGCCAAATAATGGAACCAGTTGTGACAACGCCCTCTCATAGGCCGACTGTCGCGCTGCAACCTCACTGGAACCTGACAATCAGAACAATGTGACGCAGTTTATTAATTCAGCACAATGATTTAATTAAATGTCCTACGTGTGAAGCCATCAGTGAGGACAGTCAAAGTGTGGCCAGAAGAGTCAGACTCACTTCTACAGCACCAGTTTCAAAACACAGACTGGAGTTTGTGTGCCACTCAAGCCCCCATTGAATCACATAAGGACATTGAAAAATATGCTTCCTCTATTCTGGATTACATCAAGATCTGCACCAACAATGTCACCACCCATAAACTAATAAAGACCTTCCTCAACTAGAAGCCATGGATGAACAGAGAGGTCCGACAACTGCTAAAGGCACACAACGCTGTTTTCAGATGCGGCGATGCGGAGGCCTGCAGCTCATCCAGGGCCAACCCGAAAAGGGGCATCAAGACGGCTAAAAATGACCACAAACTGCAGATTGAGGAGCATTTCAACAACAACTCCGAACCCCGATGCATGTGGCAGGGCATCCAAACCATCACAGACTACCGGCCAAAGAACCCCACCCCCCTAGCCAGCGACATCTCCTTCACCGACGAGTTAAACAGGTTCCAGCCATTAAAGCTGAACTCCCCCCAGACGTCCCCCCCTCAGACTATCTACTGTAAGTGTCGTCTGCACTGAGCAGGGTGAATGCACGCAAGGCTGCTGGTCCTGATGGCGTCCCCGGGCGTGTGCTCAGAGCATGTGCTGGGCAGATGGCCGAGGTCTTCACTGACATTTTTTACCTGTCACTGGCACAGGCGGTTGTCCCAACGTGATTCAAGACCACAACCATTGTGCCAGTGCCGAAGCAGTTCACTGCGTTTAGCCAGAATGGCCTCCGACCTGTCGCACTCACCCCCACAATCATGAAGTGCTTCGAAAGACTAGTTCTGACCCACCTTAAGTCCTGCCTCCCCCAAACACTGCATCCCTACCAATTTGCCTACCGGTTGAACAGGTCTACAGAGGACGCCATCTCCACGGCTACACACTCTGCCTTGACCCACCTGGACAAAACCAACACCTATGTGAGAATGCTATTCCTTGGACTTCAGCTCAGCATTCAACACAGTCATCCCCTCTAGGCTGGTCAATAAACTTCATGACCTGGGGATCAGTCCCTCTCTCTGCAACAGGACTTTGGACTTCCTAACCAACAGAGCCCAGTCTGTCAGGTCAGACAACTTCACCTCCTCCACCCTGATCCTGAACACTGGTGTTCCACAAGGCTGTGTGCTGAGCCCCCTCCTGTACTCCCTCTTCACGGCGTTCCTGTACACAGTTCCAACACCACCGACAAGTTTGGAGACGAAACCATGGTGGTAGGCCTGATCAGTGATAATCACGAGTCAGCCTACAGGGAGGAGGTCAAGTGCCTGGTGGCGTGGTGCGCTGACAACAACCCGGGCCTCAACACTAAGAAAACCAAGGAGCTCATTGTGGATTACAGGAAGTCTAAAGGCTGCAGTCACACCCCAGTTCTCATCGATGGCACTGAGGTAGAGCGTGTTCAGCTTCAAATTCCTGGGTGTCCACATCTCCGAGGACCTCTCCTAGACGCTCAACACCTCAGCCCTGGTCAAAAAGGCACAGCAGCGCCTGTACTTTTTGAGGAGACTGAATAAGGCCTGCCTGTCCTCCAAGATCCTTGTGACCTTTTACTGCTGCACAATCAAGAGCATTCTGACTAAATGCACCACAGAGTGGTTTAGAGGTTGCTCCATAGCCGACCGGAAGGCCTTGCAACAGGTGATGAAAACCGCCCAGCACATCACTGGTGCCCAGCTTCCTGCCATCGAAGACCTCCAGTGCAAGCGGTGTCTGCGCAGGGTGCGCGGGGTCATCACATCCATGCCACAAACTGTTTGCCCTCCTACCATTAGGCAGGTGGTACAGGTCTCTTCAGTCCCGCACCAGCAGGCACAGGAACAGTTTCTTCCCATCCACTGTAACTCTGCTGAACTCTGTGACCCAGAGAACTCTGTGAACTCTGTGACCCATCACTAACCATATCCCCCCGCCTCTCAGTTCCTTGTTGCACTACTCCCTTGTACTACTCTGACACTGCCTTGCAAAGCCTGATTATGGAAGTTTTCAGTTGTTTCAGATACGTGCATTTCAGTTGCACATGCACCTTGTACATTCAATTTGCCTCTTTGCACATTTAGAATTGCATGCATTTTTGCAATGCATTTTTACAATTGTTACATACAGATGTCTACCTCGGGGACCCCATTGCTGCTATCTCTGCATCCTAGTTGCACATGCTACTAGAATGCCATTTAGAATTTGCCATTTGTACCCGCACAACTATTAACCCACTTGTAATATACACTATACATAGTATTTGTACATTTTCTGCCCTCTTCTATTTGCCTTAATTGCACATTTAGAATTGCCATTTGTACTGCATTTGCCTTCACTGCACATCTATACATTCCACTTGTAATATATATATATATATATATATATATATATATACACTTGATACTTCTGCCCTCTTCTATTTGCACTTCTGGTTAGATGCTAACTGCATTTTGTTGTACTGTACTTGTACTGTTCAATGACAATAAAGTTGAATCTAATCTAAGCTACTCTCATATGATCAACAAATCCAATTCCAACTAACCCTTTCCACTGTAGATGAAGACACAGGTGATATCTTTGAGGGAGCAGTAGAACTGGCCTTTCTTTGGTTCTTGTACGTCCTCCTCAGGCAACTGGAACTTCTGCTGCAGAAAAAATGTCTTTACCTTCGCTGTGGACTGACTCGCATCTATACAGAGGAAAAAAAACATGGAGAGGAAAGAGTGGAAGAGAAAAGGGAGTAGAGGTAGAGACCATTAGACGAAGAGAGAGGACAGGACAGTGGAAAGTTAATGAGGTTGGTAAGATGAAATAAAGCAGAGTAACCAGTCAGTAAGCTGATATCCAGTTGTGCTCATACGTTTGCATACCCTGGCAGAAATTGTGACATTTTGGCATTGATTTTGAAAATATGACTGATCAAGCAAAAAAACTGTCTTTTATTTAAGGACTGTGATCATATGAAGCCATTTATTATCACATAGTTGTTTGGCTCCTTTTTAAATCATAATTATAACAGAAATCACCCAAATGGCCCTGATCAAAGTTTACATACCCTTGAATGTTTGGCCTTGTTACAGACACACAAAATGACACATACAGGTTAAAATGGCAATTAAAGGTTAATTTCCCACACCTGTGGCTTTTTAAATTGCAATTAGTGTCTATGTATAAATAGTCAATGAGTTTGTTAGCTCTCACGTGGATGCACAGGGCAGGCTAGATACTGAGCCATGGGGAGCAGAAATGAACTGACAAAAGACCTGCGTAACAAAGTAATGGAACATTATAAAGATGGAAAAGGATATAAAAAGATATCCAAAGCCTTGCAAATGCCAGTCAGTATTGTTCAATCACTTATTAAGAAGTGGAAAATTCGGGGATCTCTTGATACCAAGCCAAGGTCAGGTAGACCAAGAAAGATTTCAGCCAAAACTGCAGGAAGAATTGTTCGAGATACAAAGAAAAATCCACAGGTAACCTCAGGAGAAATACAGGCTGCTCTGGAAAAAGACGGTGTGGTTGTTTCAAGGAGCACAATAACGATACTTGAACAAAATGAACTGCATGGCCGAGTTTCAAGAAAGAAGCCTTTACTGCGCCAATGCCACAAAAAGGCCCGGTTACAATATGCCCGACAACACCTTGACACACCTCACAGCTTCTGGCACACTGTAATTTGGAGTGACGAGACCAAAATAGAGCTTTATGGTCATTACCATAAGCGCTATGTTTGGAGAGGGGTCAAAAAGGCCTATAGTGAACAGAATCCATTCCCACTGTGAATATGGTGATGGCTCACTGATGTTTTGGGTGTGAGTGAGCTCTAACGTCACGAGGAATCTTGTTGAAAATTGATGGCAAGATGAATGCAGCATGTTATCAGAAAATATTGCCAGACAATTTGCATTCTTTTGCATGAAAGCTGCGCATGGGACGCTCTTGGACTTTCCAGCACGACAATGACCCTAAGCACAAGGCCAAGTTGACCCTCCAGTGGTTACAGCAGAAAAAGTTGAAGGTTCTGGAGTGGCCATCACAGTCTCCTGACCTTAATATCATCGAGCCACTCTGGGGAGATCTCAAACATGCGGATCATGTAAGACAACCAAAGACTGCATGACCTGGAGGCATTTTGCCAAGACGAATGGGCAGCTATACCACCTGCAAGAATTCGGGGCCTCATAGACAACTATTACAAAAGACTGCACACTGTCATTGATGCTAAAGGGGGCAATACACAGTATTAAGAACTAAGGGTATGCTGACTTTTGAACGGGTCATTTCATTTTTTTCTTTGTTGCCATGTTTTGTTTTATGACTGTGCTATTCTGTTATGAGCTACAGTTGAATGTGAATCCCATAAGAAATAAAATCCCATAAGAAATAAAAAATGTGTTTTGAAATAAAAAATGTGTTTTTTCACTCATGTTTTCTTTACAAATGGTACATATATTACCAATTCTCCAAGGGTATGCACTCTTTTGAGCACAACTATAGTGTAGAGTAAAAAGTCATTAATTAGTCATTTTAAACTGGACCACATCCGGTTGAGCTTGTTTGAGAATGTTTCTACTTTAGTGCAATTAATTTGATTGGCAGATCCATTAATTGAAGAAATGAAAAACTGACCAGTGCCAGGCTGGCAGATCTCGCCCGCTGTGCCCAGACTGTGGTAGGACCCGCGGATAGCATCTTTCTTAGAGCTGAAACAGGTCTGGTTTTGGAAGATGTAATGCTCTAGTTGGACCTCCACCCTCCAGTCAAACAACTGCTCCAAACACACTTCCTCACACAGCACACACGGTGGCTGTAGACCCAACAACCCCAGACAGCTGCTGATAGCTGAAGTACAGAAAAATACACTGAGACGTGTGGAAAAACCACACATAAACACAAATTAAAGTATGTTAAAGGTACTAATTAAAGAGAGTCTTCACTGAGACTGGGGCTCAGAATCATTCTGAATGAGTAGAATCACACCTTCCACCCCCCCCCCTGCAGATCTCTTCGGAGGAGGTGGGCCAGGATCTTCACCCGTTGTCTCCTTGTCAACAGCAACACTGACTGACAACTTGTCAGCCTGTTGAGTGGAACCAGACGTTTCCCCTGTCACCTGACCTGCAGAAAGCATGGGATAGAAAGCTTGAGAACGAGTGAGAGAGAGAGAATGTGATAGAGATAGTGAGTGTGTGTGATAGTCATAGACAGACAGATGAAGTCAAATATGTATTAATGCTATTTAACTGATAATGTAAAAGCTCCCAATAATGTAATACATGTTACAGTTATGTGATTAATGCAGATAATGTCATATATTATAGTTATTATGTAATTATGTAATACAATGTGGATAATTTAGTAATAATTCTGAATGGTTAAAGTCATTAAAGTTTTGCATATTATTTATTAATTGCCAAAATAATTAAAATAACAAAGTTCTCAATTTTTTTTAGAATAGTGTAATAACTTAAAACAATAATGTAACAACCTAAATCCCTTTCTTTAATGACAGCTTTACAGCTTCTAACCTGCATAGGGATGGATTTGTAAGTTATTTTGTGTTTGTGAAATATTTGTTTAATAATTATTCTCTATGAGAATGCTCTGTATTTTATTAGACTCATTTTATTATTTGTGTATTTTAATTTGTCTAGTTCTCACGGCATGCTTGATGAAGTGAATGTCCGAATAAATGCCTGTAACCAAAGGAACACCTTGTGTTTGTGATGCAAACTGGAGGGGAGGTACTGAATGCATTGTTTTAGGTAGATATCTATCTTTTATAAATCCGTGAGAACAACAAAAATATCATTTTTCATTAAATTACCTTTTATATGCAATAAACCTTACTTGGAGACCTCCATCTACAACTACTGTTTCAGAATTGCCCTGACTGTTCAATTGATTGCTGTCATCATCGCGTGATAACAAGTTGGCCTTTCAAGGGAATGTTAACCATTAATAGGATGACATTTTACATCACCTCACTTAGCTCACTATTCACATTTGATGTTGAAATACGGCAAATACTGATCACAGCTTTATGGGCACTTTTGAAAGGTGTAGCTGTTGTGATATTCGATAGGTCAACGGAAATGCAATGTTAGTTTGTATGAGCATGGTTCAATTTATCTGATTCACTTTGGTCCTGCACTGTCTATGCCCTGAAGGCGGGCTCACTTTACCCAACAGTCTACCCGGCACGCCACGCTTGCCTTGGAAATGAACAGGGCTACGTTGTTTCAACGCCTCCAACAACGTGTCTGCATTGTCATCACAATTCTATGAATAATTTAACATCAACTAAACTTCCACCACATGGCTGTGCACTTTTAAAGTTGATTATATTATATAAAATATAGAACCACTTATCAGGTTAAAATGTCCCAGGGGCCAGACTAACCTGCTCCCCTGCTGATCTTGTTAGCTTCTGTTGTTTTGTACTCTGGCTTGCTGCCTCCTCCGTGCTTGGCCAGCAGTTCCTGGAGTCTCCCCTTGTAGTTCTGGCTCGCTCCACTGGTGTCCTGACCCACAACCCCACTCAGGACCCCATCCAGATGCTTCAGGGCCTCCCTGGCTGCCCAGTGCTCTGCCTGCTGCTTTTTGGGGGCTGCTTCTGAGCGAGAGATTGACACAGAGAGAGACACAGAGAGAGACACAGAGAGAGAGAGAGGTGAGTGTGAGACATGACTACTAGAAACACAGCAAATATTTTTAATTACCAGTGTCTACATGTCAAAATGTTTGCCGTTGTAATGAGTTTGGCATAAACAGTAACCTAGGCTGTGGAAAGTGAGCTCGCCTACGATTCCCAGAGTACATCTGTGCTTTCCATCCATTGTTGTTACACAATCCTCTATTGAGGGGGGGGACTGTACCCGTCTGAAAAACTCCAACACACTCCGCTTCTCATCACCTGGAGGACAGTCACAACAACATCCAGAAACCAAGAAAACAGGACGATGTCGCAGTCAACTAAGGTCAGCCTGCATGAAGCTGTTCCCCACATCTAAGGTGTGTGTCTCATACCTGCTATATGCGGAGGATCCAGGGCCAGGGCCTGGAGCAGACTGCAGTAGGCTGCCTGAAGGGCCCCCTCCCGAGTGGAAGCCTCCTGCGGGACAAGGTCCTTCTGGACACGTACCGCCACACAGGAAAAGAACCGCCCGCTGTCTGATGAGGACAGATAGATGGACCTTGGATTGTGTCACACCGTTCTGTCTTCATTAACTTCATCTGACTGATTCTAAGCCAGGTGACTCGGAATGGGATCGTGTGTACCTGAGGAAACGGTGCGCTCCTCTTGGAGGGTGGGTGCGGCTTGGCAGGGGCCTGACTCGGACGCACCTTCCCCCTGGGTCTCCATGGTAACCGTGATGTTTTTTGGTACGACTGCATCCATGACAACCACGGCGTTCATGTTGACAGTGGTATCCATCGGGTCCATGGTAACCGAGGTGTCCATGGGCGACACTGAGACCACCTCACTCTCAGGGGGATTCAAGCTAGTTACATTGGGAGCAGGCGGGATGTTGGAGCAGCCCTCACCTTCCTCTGACCACACTCCTTTCCCAGTGACCTCCCCCATCCCTCCTCCTCTTCTGTCAGTAATATCATAAACAGGCATGTCCAGGCGTGGGGTCTGGGCCTCAAGCAGCTCCTTCAGGGCACTTACGTAGTTCTCTCCCACCACTTCCTTGTCCCCGAGGACACTGGATAGCCGCTGGAGGGCCACTTTAGCAGCCTGCTTCTGTGCCTGTTTCTTTTTGCTGGAACCCTCTGGAATAGACCAGACACAGTCGTATTTCAAACATGATCAAATACTGTACATATCTGAAAGGCCAGTTAACCAGGGTGTAGGGGTCACAGTGATGTGCCAGGTAACCAGAATGGATTGATGGAGCTCAAATCGTTTTGAGACTTTCCCAGAGCTGAGTTACAAGATCAGCCCTAAAATCAAACCTTATGGATCACCCATATACTGTACACAGCCAGTTCAGTGGACAAGAGACCCTCAGATTTGATGCAATGTAATCCTGAGTGTTCTCTATGAAGCAATGGCTGACAGAGTCAAAGGCTTTAATCAAATCAATAAAAACAGCATAACGAGATAGGCCAATGATAGCCAGGGTCAAGCTTGATGTCCTCAATGAAAAGAGGAGCTTGCAGAAGGAGTGTTCCAGAACTTCCACCAGCAGCAAACTGACATTTTAAAATCCTGCGTTTAATATAATTATATGTAATTATATTATATGTTGATATAATAGTTCAATGCATCCTGAAAAATTTTAATGTGGCGTATCCATATGGCTTTCTACTGCATGTGGCCTTACCTGACACATAGAAGGTGACTGGTCCAGTGAATTGGAGGGTGCATTGGTAGCCCCTCCCCTCTGAATCAAAAGTAACAGTCTCCTCTGGGGGCTGGACATCCCGTGTGTCACAGTGCTTCAGGACTGCCGCCTTAGAGAAGGAATCTGAGGTACAAGAAAAGTGTTTTGAGGACAACAACCATTTTGTTGGTTGTGTGGAAAAGAACAGTTAAGATACTTGGAGTACTGTACTCTGGGGTTTTTTAACCTGATTTTGGTAGATCCAAAAGAAGAGCTAGTTTCTTGTACGCAGACTCCACAGCCTCTGTCTTCCCAGAATGCCCCTCTCCAGAGGTGATGTCAGTTTTGAGGACCACAGTGACACTACCAAAGAAGGTGGGGCCTAAAGACAAAGTTACATGAGATAAACTAATCAGACACTAATACTGACAAAATTATTTGTTGTGTGAAAAACAAAGCATGCTATCACGATATACAATATCTTAACAGATACTATCAATTGGATTGGCTAAAGAATATAGGACCTGTGCATGAGAGGCTTTGTGGTTGGTCCGTCTGGCTACTGGATGCCTCTCCCTCCTCTGTGTCATTGGCTAGCTCACTCAGGTTAGCACTATCCTTGGGTAGCTGGCTCAGGGCCAGTTTGGCCACTTCCTGGTGAGCAGTCTTTCGACTTGGGTGCACCTGAGTACCTTCAAATGTAAGACCTCTCACCTTCACACAACCCCTGTAACCTGGATGGGGCCATTTTTAGCAAACATTATAGGGTCAGCCTTCAGAGAGACACAACTGCATGCATTTGCAAAATGTTCACATGATAACAATGACAATAATAAATAATGTATTTAAAATGAGCCCAGATGGTTAACTGTTTAAGAGTTTACTTTGAACTGGATCCATTCAGAACAGAATCTGAACAAGATCCAGTGCCTCTAGTGGACTGACATTTTTTTCTCACATGTTTGCAATGTAAATTATTTTATTGAAAGTGATAGAAATTATTTTAAATGCCTTTCAGTTAATCCTCCTATGCCTTTATCTGAATGTATTATCTTTTTTTTACCTATGTCTGAAAGTCTATTCAGATAGGGCTAATCCAGTCAATGTGGTATCCTTGACACCAAAGAATTGCCTGTGGTGCCAGAACAGGCACAGCATTTGACCCTCATTGAACTCACACACGTTCACACGTTCTGCCACATCTATTGAACAAAACGATGCTGTACAGAACAAACAGTTACAAAACTGAGAGAAGTTGGGTTCTGAGCTGAGGAACGCTGTCACTTGCCATACCTGGTCACACCGACCAAATGGGATTAAACAGAACAGAAAGTAGATTAAAATGCATTTAAGAATGTTTTGTGTAAACATGTTGTTCAGTTTAAATAGTTCTGGAACAAAGCGAACATTAGAGCAAACTAAATGCACATCCAATTGCGATCCCACCCTCCGTCCTGATACAGGAGCCTGCAACTCTCATCTCTCCAGCAAAGCACTTCATCTCTCCAGCAAAGCACTTCATCTCTCCAGCAAAGCACTTCATCTCTCCAGCAAAGCACTCACCCCACGATTATGAAGTGCTTCGAAAGACTGGTTCTGGCCCACCTTAAGTCCTGCCTTCCCCCAACACTGGATCCCTACCAGTTTGCCTATGGATCGAACAGGTCTACAGAGGATACCATCTCCAGAGCTTTACACCCTGCCCTGACCCACCTGGACAAAACCAACATCTATGCAAAAATGCTGTTCATAGACTTTAGCTCAGCATTCAACACGGTCATCCCCTCTAGGCTGGTCAACAAACTCCACGACCTAGGGATTAGCACCTCTCTCTGCAGCTGGACTTAACCAACAGACCACAGTCTGTCAGGTTACACAACTTCACCTCCTTCACCCTGATCCTAAACACTGTTGTTCCACAAGGCTGTGTGCTGAGCCCTCTCCTGAACTCCCTCTTCACCCACAACTGCGTTCCTGTACACAGTTCCAACACCATTGTCAAGTTCGCAGACGAAACCATGGTGGTAGGCCTGATCAGTGACAATGATGAGTCAGCCTACAGGGAGGAGGTCAACCGCCTGGCGGCATGGTGTGCTGACAACAACCTGGCTCTCAACGCAAGGAAAACCAAGGAGCTCATTGTGGATTACAGGAAGTCTAAACGCTGCAGTCACACCCCAGTTCTCATCGATGGCACTGAGGTAGAGCGTGTGTCCAGCTTCAAATTCCTGGGTGTCCACATCTCTGAGGACCTCTCCTAGACGCTCAACACCTCAGCCCTGGTCAAAAAGGCGCAGCAGCACCTGTACTTTTTGAGGAGGCTGAAGAAGGCCCACCTGTCCTCCAAGATCCTTGTGAACATTTACCACTGCACAACCGAGAGCATTCTGATGAACTGTGCCACAGCGTGGTTTGGAGGACGCCCCGTGGCCGACCGGAAGGCCCTGCAACAGGTGGTGTAAACCGCCCAGCACATCACTGGTGCCCAGCTCTGAATCCTGCTGAACTCTGTGACCCATCACTAACCATACCCCTCCGCCCACCGCTTAGTACTGCCTCTCAGGGACCTTGTTGCACTACTCCCTTGTACTACTGGACTCTGACACTGCTTTGCAAAGTCTGATAAGGACGTTTTCAGTTGCTACATGTACATGTCTACCTCGAGAACCTCACTGCCTTCAATTTGCCTTCTTGCACATTTAGAATTGCCATTTGTACTTGCATTTGCCTTCATTGCACACCTATACATCCCACTGTAACATACATCATACTTAATACTAGTAAATACTTGTAAATGTCTGCCCTCTTCTATTTGAACTTCTGCTTAGATGCTAACTCCATTTTGTTGTACTGTACTTGTACTGTTCAATGACAATAAAGTTGAATCTAATCTAATTTATTTCCTTTACAGAATCAGAGTTTATAGGAAAGGTGCTAGAGATGCTACTGATACATTTAAATACATTAGTCAAAGTTAGAGAATTATGCCAATTTTAAATTTTCACAAATCTATACTAAAATATGATATTACCAATGACATTACATTGGAACAGCCGGAGGGTAAATATTTGTGACATAATAAATGTGACATAAGCATCTCAGAGTAGGAGCAGATCTAGAATCTGTTTTTTCTTTTAATATAGATTCTAATTTGGATTCCTAGATCTAAAATCCTAAGATTATATGGACATTCTAGATCACTCTATTTTTGATATTGTGAGATGTTGTTCCAGGGCTAGGGCTCCGGTTGAGACCCACCAGAAGCTTCCATTTTCTCTGTGAAGACAGGCTCAGGCCACCCCCGTCTCCGGGCCTCTTCATACAGGTGGTTCTTATATTTGAGGATTTCAGTTTTGAACTCAGGATCTGGAAAACACAAAACAGCTATCAGGAGGTCTTGATCCCTCACTAACTCAACTCTTTATTCTATTTAGCAGGGCTGAATCCACCATAACTCAACTCTTTATTCTCTTTAGCAGGGCTGAATCCACCGTAACTCAACACTTTATTTTCTCTAGCAGGGCTGAATCCACCGTAATTCAACTCTTTATTCTCTTTAGCAGGGCTGAATCCACCGTAACTCAACTCTTTATTATCTTTAGCAGGGCTGAATCCACCGTAACTCAACTCTACATTTTTTTTTTAGCAGGGCTGAACCCACAAAAACTCAACTCTTTTTAAAGTAGGGCCGGAAACCTCAGTAACTAAACATTCTCCTCTGTATGTCTGTCTCTCAGTATTATGTATGCTCTGAGCTTCGATGGTTCTCTCCCTTTCTCCCTATCCCTCTCTCTCTCTCACCATGTGGGTGTGTAATTCTCTCCAGTGTGTCCACTCTGTTGGTTAATATGTCCACACTTTCCTGCACCTCCCTCAGTTTCTCCCACTGTGGCTCCAGGCTTTCCTGCAGGTCCTTGTTCCCCTCCAGAAACATCCTTACACACTGCAACTCCTCCACCTGGGAGTACACACACAAACACATGAGGTGTTATATAGTCAGGGTGTTTGCGTGTGCGAGCACGTTATAAAGAAAGGATATGTGCATGCATGCTGTTTTAAATTTCTTACAGTGAGGGCTGTCTCTCTGTCCTCTTCATAGCGTTGGGACAGACACTCCAACTTTTCCTTTAGTATCTGTTGTTCCAGACTTAGAAACCTCTCCATATTCAGAACATCTTCAGGTGAACGTGTACTGTCCTGGCCACCCTCATTTATGTTGAAACTAAGGTTTTTATTTTGAAGCTGGAACAAAGATACTGGTCAGGTGTATAAACTTAAAAGGACATTCACCAGATGCACTGTATGTTCACACACACACATACATACTCGGACAAAACTCACCTGCTCAATCTCATCTGCCAGCTTGCTGAAAAGTGGTGTGTGTTTTTCTAAAGCAAGGCCCAGGTTTTTGATTCGCTCCATGTAATTATCTAAGTCCTTCCTTTCCACCTGAAAGTCAGCTGAGTGCATCACTTTGTTCCTCACATTAGTCACCTGCAGACACATTTAGCATGAAGGTAAACATGTGTGCGGGCGTGTGTGCATGTATGTGCATGTGTTAAAGACGGTTTACCTCCGTGAGAAGAGCGGGTTTCACAAACTTCCAAAAATAGTTGCAATGGGACATGAGGTTGAGGAATGCAGAGATGTCAAAGTCCTCCACTTTGGTGTGCTTCCCATTTCCATTGTTCATGTGGACCTACTCACACAACACAGAAACACACTACAATAACACAGATGTGCACTACAATGAGATATTTAAGTCTTTAACACTAAATACACTGACACAAATTCCTACGAATCTAGTCTTTTTTCCCCACTCCTTTATTTGGGGTACGGTGTGTAGATTGATGGCAAACATAATTTTAATTAATGACATTTGTTTAAATCCATAACACAACAAAACATCAAGAAAGTGAAGGGGTGTAAAGACTATCCCAAAGCCCTGCATGGTAAATACGGAATGTTACTCCAGTTGTAGACACTTTTACCTTTGCCACCTCCCATTTCTTAGTAGGCCACAGGTACGGCTTGGAGTTATTCCAGTACACCGGTCCACCTTTATGGTAAGAAGAGATGGCATCTCTCCATGGCTCACACACTTCTTTACACACCACAGGAACCTAAATCAACAGGTTTGTTTCGCATTTAGGTCTGCATTCATTCTATTATTGAGTACAATTTGAAGGAATAAAAGGAAAGTTTTACAGGTTTGGTAGAATATATTTTTTACCGGACCGCGTAAGCGGAGCCGGCTAAGAGCGAATGTCTCTTACTGACTGACTGACTAATTGAATGACTGACCCTTGTTAAATAGCGTAGTGGTTAGAGAAGCGGACTTGTGAACTATAAGTCCCTAGTTCGTATCTCCCCGCAGGCAAAGCAAAATACGCATTATGAATTACTCCGTATAGATGAAAGCCGTTAGTATCTACATTATAGTAAACCTGAAATAAAACAGTTTACAGTTATATTGCGACTGTTTCTGGTGGATTTTCAAAGTACGCATCCGTGCATGCATTTTGGGTCAGGATAGACAAAAACATTTCCTGGCTTAAAAATGTAGTTACGTTATAGTAAGCCTAAACTGAAACTGTATACGGTTATATTGCGACTGTTTCTGGCATGGAATAGTTCATCTTCAGTCTCGCTAGCAATTGCTCAATTCTTATGATTTTTCCTAGGAAGTTAGTAGATACTAGTAAGCCTATTACTGGCTAATAAGCTGTTAAAACGGCCAGTGTCAAAAGCAATACTGTTCATAGACGCTATGGTGGTGGTAAACTTAGTAAGAAACGTTAGTCAGTTTAACACAATCCTCAATGGAGTCTAGCGACTACTGAAACGTATAATGCTGTGGTGTAGTGGTTAAAGACAGTGCCTCTCATGTGGAAGACCTAAGTTTGAATCTATTGAGAGCAACGACATTTATTAATTATGTCTGGTAGATTCCACAATTCTCTCGTCTTTTCACTTGATGAAAAAGTTAGTTATTGTCGCCTTTATTGATAGTTATTGTATAAATGTCATTCACGAATGAAAGACAAAAGTACATTGTTTTGCCATGAAAGAAAAAATACGTTCTTATGCCATGAAATGAAATAGCTTTGGCAGACTCGCTAGCAATTGCTCAATTCTTATGACTATTTCAGTAAGTTAGTAGATACCGGTAAAGTTTATTACTGGCTAATACGCTGTTAAAACGGACAGTGGCAAACGCCATACATAGACGCTATTTGTGGTGGAGGTAAACTTAGTAAGAAACGTTAGTCAGTTTAACTGTCTCAATGTCATACATGAATGGCCAATTAACTATTAAAACGGTCAGTGGCAAAAGAGGATTTGTTCAGGATAGAGACAAGAGGCTATACTGACACCCGGTAAATGGACAGCTCCGTTGTGTAGTGGACACAGCCTTTCACGTGGGCGACCCGGGTTCGAATCTCGAGATGGCAGCACTTTCTATTGCGGGCCGGCTAAACTAGGCTTGCCTGGTTTCTTGTTTGTTTACACTCCAGTGTTGCTCAATTGGCAGAGTATGTCTCTTGCACTGCCAGAGTTTGTGGGTTTAAATCCCATGGGGGACCAGGTCGGAAATGTATGCACTCACTACTGTAAGTCGCTCTGGATAAGAGTGTCAGCTAAATGTACTAAAATTGAAACATGTAAATGTTTAGAAGTGTTTCGTTTTGTGAACTGAGCTGTGAACTGTCAAGTCAAAGTGAGGTAGATTTTGTATATTCTGCACCTATATGCTGTCAAACACTAGCTGCACTATAGTACCAAGTGAAGTTCTGGGTAAGTGTAAATGTGCTTGGTTAATAAAGTAGATTCTGATTCTGATGGAAGTTATTGGTTCTGTTGTCCCACTGTGCTTTTGAAGTAAGGCTCTGACCTCGGAAGAAATGCCATGTTCTTAGGTAGTGCAGGGCAGGTGACCACCGGGTGAGGGAACGGGTGGCCATTTAGTTACATCCTATATTCAATCCAACCAAGCAAATGGGCAGAAGGTTAAGCTGCACATTTGGTCAAAAATGAGGTTGGATACATTCATTATATGATTTATTATGTAGACATTTACCCTGTCACCACTGTGTTGTGTTATGGAGAGATTGGCTTAATGTCGGTAGTAACAGTAAAAAGATACAAGGTGACCATGCAAAAGGCAACTGCTGACGTTCCGTTAGTGTCTTGTACCTGGGATCTCCTGCTCTGGCAGCAGAGCTAACCTTGTTATTATGGACTGCTCTTTGATGATGCAAGTATCAACATATGAAAATGACGACAACATACAAATAACTCAATAATGACATAATTTGGTAAAGAGAAAACTTAAAGGGGCACTGTGGAGAATCCTGCCTCTAAACAATAACACATCTTGTTTCCTCTCCGTCTTCCCTTACCGAATGAGACCGGAATAGTATTAGTTAGTCCAGGGTGGTTTTGGGTGGGAAGGATAGTACTGTATGTGCCTAAAGCGAGTATGTGGAAATTACATGTCACTGCAAACGAATAGACGGACTGGCGAGAAAGTGTAAATAGGAAATATCTCAGGCATTCGGGTCAAAAGATCATTTTAAATATTAACATAAAACATGAACTACAGATGTCTACCGGTCATTTCTGTTTGTATTTATGCTAGTTTTACAGCAACAATCTTCCATATTGCCCCTTTAAAGGAAACGTTTCCCAGCCTGTGTACCAACTATCAACGTAAAACTGTCATTTAGGGTCATGACAGAGGTCAGAGTTCAATATGTACAGTCTTACCGTGAATTCGCGGATAAACGTACAAAAAGTAATGTCAAGGATTTCGTGCGTTTTCGGGACGCCCGATTTGTGCATTATGACAAAATACCCTCATCTCCACTGATCTACCTAGATATTTCTGCTGGACAAATCGTCTATATTCTTAGCTCCGCTTCATGGATTGATGCCCAGCCGCCCGCTTGGTAGGCCAGCATTTATCATGTATCCTATGGTTTGCTTTAGAGCCTTCTATGAAAATATATTAATAATATCGTGAGTTGTTTTGTGTAACTGTTTACTTTTTTCTTCACCTGGTTAGATCTTGCGTTCCCCTTCTGGCTGAGTCCGCAATTCATTGTACACCCACGTCCTTTTGTAGTTTTTACTTGGTTTCGTACTTCATTGTGATATAATATGGTTTCGTTTTCCAGGAAATCTCCAAGTCGCGTTTTAAGGCAGTTCAATCCCATTGTCGTTTTAATCCAGTTTTTATAACCATCATCCTGAAACCTTTTGAAGGATTCCATCGTGAAAAAATGTCGCGTTGTTGTGCTGGATGTGGTAGGCCTATGGATGTGATATTGCAAGTTTCCTTTTTCAACAACTATTCCAGCTATCCTTCTCCAGCCACCAGTGCCGGGCTAGACAGCTGAACCTGAACTTCCTGGAAGGCGCCGTCATAACACAAATCACGTGATGTGTAGGCTATGTAGAATTCATCACCATCAAAAATAAATTTCTTACATAAAAATGTCAACAATTTCCATATCAGAAAGAGCTGAATTTATAAAGAATGTGCGATGCCTCGTTGACATGCTACTGAAAAAGTCTGAAGATTTCTGAAGATTTTAAAGTGAATGACAACTCAATATTTAAGATTTATACACGTACATACATATATTATTTACTTATTTATAGCATCTCGGGGGTTGTGGTATATTGAAAATATACCACGGCTAAGCGCAAGTGCAGTGATCACTGGCACTACCCAACTTGAGTCACAATCCAATTCACATACCTACAGACTTGAGGGCTTGTGAGGATAAGACTTCCATCCAACTTAATTAGGCAGTTATTTTTAATCATTACAATAAATGACAATGTCCACTGTTTTTAACATGCAACGTCTCAGAAATAAGGATCCAGTGTCTGAGACAACCACCGTTGTTTCTTCGACATCACTAATTTCTTTCACTCTTCTCACTGCCTGCTAATAGGAGACATGCTGGACAGCCCTTATTCTTGCATCCTCATTTTCCCAATCAGGGGAACTTCAGGCACTGAGATGCGTGTACACCACCAGTTATAGAACTTAGGATCAGCTGGAGTTCCATACTACTCCTCCATCTACACATACAGCATATAACAAGGGGGACTCGAAGAGCAATAAAATGGAGAGGGCTTCATCATTCTATCCACTATGCGCGCCAGTCTCCTTGCATCAACCATGACATCCACCGCTTCAACTGCATCCTGTATGTTGACGTTCAGTGCCAAACTAGGGACGACCCCCTTGTTCTGTGTCTTGTTTCAGAGATCCACAAACAACACATCCCACTCTTCATCCATGATTTTTATTCAGGCTGGACCTCTCTGGTCTGCCAATTGTACCGGCACGGTGAGTGGAAAAGGCAATTTTCAGTTGCAAAAACATTGCACAAATACAGAAGTGATTCCTAATTCTACATATCAGAGGCATGTTTGTCCTTGATGACATATTTATATCTGAATGTTCTAGAAACTTGAAGACATTCAAAATGCAGCTCCGGTCTGCTTAATGCCCCACCTGACCAGACTTATTTTTGTTGGTGTGATATTTTGCTCAGTGGAACGTCTGAGGAACATCTGAGGAACATCCGTGAGGCAGGGTAAATAAGCAAACCAGAGTTGCCCAGACCTGGACCAAAAATGGGGTGTTTTTTAGTGCTTGGTCTCATATCTTGTTTTATCTGTGGTATGGACAGAGCCAAAACATGGACAAAGCAAGATTTTGAAAATGATTTGCTGACAACGATTTTTCACTTTGTCAATCAACTGTACTAATAGAAGTCTCAGACTTAAATATGTAGCCAACCAGTGTAGCAGAACATTTGAAACAAAAAAAACAATGTTTTTACTGAACACAAACACAGACAATGATACAGAAATTAAACCCACGTTGTTCCCAAAGGAATTATTATTCTAGAAGTGCCTTCGAAACCAATTATATTAGAAGAGCCTGACTATACAGGTTTATTTCATACCGCTCCAACAAGTCTGGTCACTATACAATGAGAAAGTTGCTCAATGTGATCCACATCATAGGCCTAGATCTCAATATAACTATTAAAATCTAGAGTTGATTTCAGGGGACAATTCTTGGCCATGGTGGACCATGGCCAAGAAGGATCAGTGCTACCACAAGGCAGTGTGTAGCGTTTCCATGAAATATATATTTGGCTGTTTTTCGAGTATATAATGGCGGTTTGAAGAAATAACTAACCAAGGATAACAATTTCTCCTGGCTATGCCCGGATTCCGAACCCTTCTCCTAAAATTAAGCAATGAGTGGTCAGTTGAGTCTTCTAATTTTTCTCCTGCTCCACTCTGATGAGTGTGTAGGGTTAATCAGGTCTCTCCTCTTCATTTCCTCCTTTCACTCCCACTACACCTTCCTTCTCTCTCCCCTCCTCAGGCTCTCTTCTATTCTTCCTCTGTGTCTCCAGTAATTCAATGGTCTGGAGTTCAGAGGAGAACTGCTCACTCAAGTCTCTGTTGGCCAGGAGGAAATCCCTCAGCCTCAGCAACTCCTTAGTGTCCTACAGAAAACAACAGACAATTCAATTAATATTAGTAGATAGATATAGACAGAAATACATTTAATGACAAGAAATACCTGTCTGGTTGTGTCAGTACACAGCTCCTGCAGCCTCTCCTTCAGCAATTCAGTTTCCCATTGGCTGATAGACTCAGATGCCACCCTCTCCCACAAGGACCCATCCACTCTGTCCACCCCTGGCACTAACACAGACAAATCGACAGCCAGCACCTGAAAACAAAATACAACAAGGTTGGTCTTCCATCCAAATAGTATCAGATTTTGATGCGAGTATTCCAAAATCTGTATGAAGAATTTTCTTTTCACAACACACACACACACACACACACACACACACACACACACACACACACACACACA
>JACXGI010009067.1:0-31472 GCA_016801175.1 Esox masquinongy
ACTCAATGAGACTGCATAATGTTTAACTCACTAACATGCTTTAGATTACATTATGTTAAACTCAATGAGACTGCATAATGTTTAACTCACTAACATGCTTTAGATTACATTATGTTAAACTCCATGAGACTGCATAATGTTTAACTCACTAACATGCTTTAGATTACATTATGTTAAACTCCATGAGACTGCATAATGTTTAACTCACTAACATGCTTTAGATTACATTATGTTAAACTCAATGAGACTGCATTTTTTGATTACACAATGTTTACTTACACATTGCAATTACAAAACAATATTCTTCCTTATTCTATGCATACTTCCCCTCTCTGAGGGAGTTTTATCTTTCAAATCGTTTTCCTCCCTCAAATACTTCACCTTTTCCAGAATATCCTTACATCTACGCCTATGTCCTTTCATAAGCAACTGGACTCTTATCAACCCATTCTTCTGGGATTATAAAACACAGGATAGGTTAAAAAAGAACACCTCTGCCAATCAAAGATGGAAGGAGGACTGTTATGTCTCGCTATTGTGCTTCTAACATTTCCTCTGTAACATTTTGACTCTACAACGTCGTCCAGCTGGCTTAGAATGGAGCTTGAGGATTACCACCCTTGTTCAATAGGCACTGTAATCATGTCCCCTGTCTGTCTAGAGAAATCACTTTAGAATTATAATCTCATTATACATAGCACCCACTGTATCTGGAAACAAATTAAGGGTCGTTTTGACCTCAGACCAATGTCATTAATTCTCCATATAGCAAGAAACCTGTTCTTTGCCCCTTCTAACCTTGATAATACAGATGAGAAAAAGATGGAGGAACCTGGGGATTCGTAACATATTGGATTTATACTGAGAAGGAGCCTTTGCATTCTTTAGTTTGCTGAGGGAAACCTATAACCTTCCCAGAAAAAAAATACCTAAAAAAAATGTTAAGACTGTTTGATCAAGACTCACTATTGTTTATTCTGGGAGTTTCAGAGACTCTAAACCACATCTTATTTCTTGTGGCATGATTTTGGGGGAAAAAAATGAGTTATACATACATCTTAGATGTTATTGAAAAATAATGAGGTCCCATCAACTGCACTATGACTCAATAAACACCAAAAAGCCTACATTTTGAAATCTGATATTTGCAGAGGAACAATTTAACCGATTTGATAAGATAGGGCAGCCTAATCTCTCCTGTTTGGAACATTGTGCCTCATTCTATGTTATGCCTTTGAAAATGTTTGTGTGTTTAATAAAATATACAAATTACAGATGACATTTAACTCAGACTATAGCAGGCTGTAGATTAGTGTTTAACTCACTGACCATATAACAGGCTATACAGTAGATTACATCTTGTTCACTCTGTAATCTATAACCTATTATAGTCTGTGTGTTAAACATTGTTATCTTAGTGTCAGTTAGACTATAACAGGCTATATATGACATAATATTTAACTCTGTGATTCTATAAGGGAGTATGGATAACATAATGTTTGTCTCACTGAGGCTATAACAGGCTATAGATGACATATTATTTAAATCAGTGACACTGTAACAGGGTATGGATTACATAATGTTTAAGTCTTTGGGATTGGGCATCATATCATGCTTTAGATAAGTGTTTACCTAACAGAGATTGTCAGTGACATGACATGCATAAGATGACAGTGTTTAACTCAGTCAGATGTCATAACCTGCTTTATATTACATAATGTTTAACTCAGTCAGATGTCATAATCTGCTTTATATTATATAATTTTTAACTCGGTCAGATGCCATAACCTGCTTTATATTACATAATGTTTACCTTAGTCAGATGTAATAACCTGCTTCAGATTATCAGTACAAGCCCATTTAGAGTAATTCAAGCAAAATACCTTCTACATATTTATTAGAGTAATTAAAAAATTATAGTTAAAAAGGAAGAATTAGTTGTGTATTACTGTGTGTTGTACTGTTTTATTGATAGTAGTTGTCTAGTACTATGTATTGTACTGTGTTATTTAGAGTAGTTGTCTAGTTCAGTGTTACTGAAAAGTAGTTTTGTAGTACTTTTATTAAAGAGTAGTTTTGCAGTTGTAAGAAATCCGTTATATAGTCTAAGTTTACGACTCATAGTCCATCTGTATCCAAAACCAAGAACTCCTTCGGTTAGTCAGTTAGCAGTTAGCTCAGTAGTTCAGGCGAAACAGTAGATCTTCAGTAGAATCGCTAAGATTATCCATCTGGTCGCGGCAACATGCTGTAAGAAACCAGCCGTTCGTATAGTGGTGAAATAATTGCGTACCCAGTTGTCAAGGGTGAGAGTATTTCAATTATTTATTGCAGCATTCCATAGTCTATTGTTCATGATGTTACAGACATGATTTTACAAACTCGGTCTTGCAAACTCAATCTCAAAGAAACTTCCGGTTGTCCTCTACTTTAGACATCGCAATCCAGAATACACAACACTGTACTTTAAGACCATTGCCTGATTACTGTTGCGCTTTGACTGAACGTGACTTCCTGTGTACGGATAAACAGATGTTCTGTTGTAATCTAAACACAACAAGCATATATTCATACAATTCTACATAGTACTGTGTTATTGAAGAGTAGTTTTCTAGAACTGTGTTATTGAAGAGAATTTGTGCGGTGCTGTGTTTTTGAGAGTAGTTGTGTAGTACTGTGATATTGAAGAATTGTGGTGTCGCACTGTGTTTTACCATTTTATTCAAGCAACTATATTCCAGCTTGCTGTTTCTGCCTTCATATAGCTTATTATCCTCAGTGAAAATGTACTACCTGTATATTCTGTCATAACAGGAAGAAGGTGTTGGAGGACATCCAGCGTCTTCTTTCCCCTGAGGACATTATTAATGAGGTTGTGTTTGACCTGGAGAACCCCAGGTAAGTGCTAACAAATCAGCCACTCCCTGTATGACTGATGACCCTCTATCACACAGGCGGTCTTCATATGTCCCCATCCCCCTGCGGATTGAATATGGAGGTCCGCCATACTGTAGGTGTATAGGACGTCTGACGGCGAAATACCCTTCACGTTCCATGACAAATGTTGATTTAGCGGAACACTTTCCCAGGTAGATGTGGATATGTCTGCTAAAAGCGCTCAGAGACATGTCTTGGCTCTGCTGCAGCACCTGCCTATTTTGACAGTGGACTGCAGACTTGCTTTTTGAGTGCAGCGGAAATAGAGGGTGTCAGTGGAATAGCGTGGATACTGCCACATCCTGACCGGCGCTGCGTTTTCATCGCATGCCTGATATCAGGAGCATGAGCAGTCACAGTTGTCTAGGTGATATGCAATTTGAGAAATCTCAGGTGCCATTTTCTGTTACTGGTCATGCTGATAATGGATGGGTCCTGCCACAGTAGGACAAAAGCTCCCACTTGTAAATGACCATGACCTCGCTAGTCATCGGTGCCTTTTCATGTAGTCATCAGTACTCTGGATTAATTGATTGATTCAATTTATTTCACAGTTAACATTAGAAGTCTGCTCAGTACACACATTAAGAATTATAGAGGGAAAAAAGCCCAAAGAGTTGTTTCCACACAGAAAGTGTGACCGTCAATACAACACATCTTCAGTAATATATATTCACAACTATACCTAAATGTGCCATTCTGACTACACTTCAGACGTGCCAGTTCCAGTGTACCTTGAGAGAGAATGACCCCACCACTATCTCAGATGTCTCTCTTCTTTTTGTCTCTATTCTCTGATGACTGAGCAGTTTAAGAACCTTTTCCATAGAATTGACACTGAGGACAGAGAGGAATTTTTCATTATTATTATTTCTTGGTTGCTTTGGTACTATTTGCATAAGTGTATGAAAATATTTCACCACTCTTACTACAAAAAACACTACAGATCATAAAAAAGCATTTTTTTTTTAACTCAAAGCTCATCTCACATTGGCTGAGTACAACAAATAAGATCAAACATCAGTGTGTCATCTAGAAAGACATGTTTCAAATTGAAATAAATTATGTTAATAGAAAGTACATTAATAACTTTAGATAAGATTTTCTTTTTTTATTGTTAAAATACTTTCAGATCATGGATAAACCATGTCATGACATCACTGGTGACCAATGTCAGATTTTGATTTGCAGTGTCAAAGGATTCTTCCCACTGTGTATGAAAAATGAAAAATCATTGTGATGTGGACTGGCCAAATGCCAAAGACAGAATTGACACAAATTAATGTAGTGTGTGCTAAACATTGACATTTTATTTCATTCATTTCTAGCATTTGTTACAATTCATTAGACAAAAAATCCATGTTGCAGTAAGAGGTATGTTTTTTGGGTCAATGATTGTCTTCATTGATCACACTGTTTTGATTGAGATAGAAATTATAGAGTTTGTTTTTAGTCATTTGTGATATGTAGAGCACAGTAAGAGTTTTGCATTATGTGAAAACAGTGAAATAGACTGGAACAGATTGCTGCATTGACTAAACTGCGTGAATTGCACTATGTTATGTTTAGATGATCAAAGCAATGCACTCATGATATTTCACCCAGAACTTAGTGGTGGAATCAGTGATCTTGTGGTTAAAGATGTTTACAAACCAGTTGTTTTGAATGCAAGATTTAATGGGTTACAAGTGTGATCATTTTGGAGTTTTGTATTATCAACACAAGTACTGTTGATAATAGTACCAAAGCGACAAAAAACAACTGTTAGCTCTTGAGCTCCCTCTGGTGGAGCTTTGGTTGGTATCATTTATACAGCTAAAATGAGTACATATTTACACATTTTGGGGACATTATTAGAGGCAATATTGTAGTTAAGCCTTAACTGTCTCAGAATAGTTCTGACTTGTTTATTCTATGAGCTTTGTACCTCATTCTTGAAAACCTGATGCACCTTTCCTCTCCCCCCTCCATCCCCAGCACCCAGTGTTCGCCGGATCATTCTGACTCCTTGAGCTTTTTCTCACAATTTGAATGCGGGAATCTGCGTAAAGCCGTTCGCATCCGCAGGTATTGTTCTCTGCCTGGTTCCGGTTCTTTCCTTCTTCCTTGCTGTGATATGACTACAGGCAGCCCGTTCCCATCTCAGCTCATTTTCACAGCTTTCAAAAAAAATAACAAAATGTTTCTTTAAGGTTTCCTTTTGTTTCTGGTGTCCCGTCGACATATTTCACATCAAATTGCAGGTTTAGTCTGTACCTGGACTGGAATGTCCTTAAATAATACAGCAGGGCTTGGTAAAACAACTGCGCTATAGAAAAGATAAAATACATTTGGAGAGGAGAAATACTACCTGCCTCATAGTGCCGGCTATGTTCCAAATGGCATTATACCCATTGTAGTACTCTACGTCTGGTCTAAAGTACTGCACTAGTATTTAGAGATGATTCCATCTGACTTCAAACCCTTCCTCCTCAGTCATGAGTATGATCTGATCCTGAACGCGGACGTCAACTGCTCTCAGCACCACCAGTGGTTCTATTTCGAGGTCAGCGGCATGGTGGCCGACATACCGTATCGCTTCAACATCATCAACTGTGAGAAGGCCAACAGCCAGTTCAACTACGGTAAGCGACTGTATCCCCGGGCGGGGGGTGCTGGGTTCTCCTCAGTATGGGCCCCTCTCTGCGGGGTGTCAACCTTGGTCCCTCTCCTTACTCCCACTTAGCGCGCCCGTCCCCAGTCCCACGCGCAGGAATCTGGCAGAGGGCTTCTCGATATGTTTCATTCGTGTCCTCACTGTCCCCGGTTCTAAGGCTCAGCGGTGGGCCTTAGACAATTGCACTTCCTAGAAATGTTAAATTGGCTATATATCTTTGGACTAAAGTACAAGGGCATTTTGAAGTCCCCAAGAGAGAAAGCCTTCTATAGATGTAGACCTGTGGTGTGCACTCTAATGAAATGTAGGTGCCTCCTGCAGTGGATGTGTTGCCTTCTAATAGCATTATATTCTGTGTAGTGTATGTTGTGTTCTCATCAAGTTTTCACTATTGTGAAACACAGATTAGATGTCTGTCTGTCTGTCTGTCTCCTTGCCTGTCTGTGGCTGTGTGTCTTTTACTGTCTGTTTATCCCCAGGGATGCAACCGGTGCTGTACTCTGTCAGGGAGGCTCTGGAGGGACGACCCCACTGGGTTAGAACTGGGACTGAGATCTGTTACTACAGGTTAGAACTGGGACTGAGATCTGTTACTACAAGTTAGAATTGGGACTGAGATGTGTTACTACAGGTTAGAACTGGGACTGAGATATGTTACTACAGGTTAGAACTGGGACTGAGATGTGTTACTACAGGTTAGAATAGAACTACACTGAGATCTGTTACTACACATTAGAACTGGGACTGAGATCTGTTACTACAGGTTAGAACTGGGACTGAGATCTGTTACTACAGGTTAGAACTGGGACTGAGATCTGTTACTACAGGTTAGAACTGGGACTGAGATCTGTTACTACAGTTTAGAACTACACTGAGATCTGTTACTCCTGGTTAGAACTATACTGCAATCTGTTACTACAGGTTAGAACTAAATTGAGATGTGTTTCTACAGGTTAGAATCAGAGTGAGGTCTGCTAATAGAGCTTAAACTCAACTAAGATCTAGTCTTGAGATTAATAGGAAACTTTACCATGGAGTTTGGTGCCTGAAAACACCATCCAATATGTATGTATTCAGTGATTTCCAGGTTGTAATTGCTTCTTGGTTACAGTTTGCTTTGAACTATCTGGCAATTCAAACATTTTAATTGCTGACTAAATAGAGTTATCCTTAAGACAACATAAAAAAACAACATTCTGCAACTTAAGTAATTCTGCTTCTTTTGGAATAACTTGCTTTGTCCATGCAGAAACAACTACTACCCGAGCCAAGGCTGGAAGATCTGCTCCTTCTACACGCTGACATTTACAGTGACCTTCAGACACAACCAAGACGTCTGTTACCTGGCCTACCACTTCCCCTACACCTACTCTGCCCTCCAGGTACACCACGAAACACCCAGCTGCTTGTGTTTGTGTGCGTGCGTGCGCGAGTTCCAGGGGTGCATGTTTGTGCGTGCGTCGGTGAGTGCATACCACCGCACCAGCCTCGAGGTGGTCTTGACATTCTCCTTTCGGAGCACGTGTTCAGCGTGGTTACTCTGAGGGTCTCGGTGTGTGTTTAAGTTCTGTCCGTGTCAGCCGTGGGGGCCCAGGAGCATCGTGGCCGGTTCGTTTACGGGCCACTGGTTCTGGCTGTGTTTCAGAGCCACCTGCAGGGACTGCAGCGCTCAGTGGACCCTGACAAGGTGTTCTTCAGGCTACAGAGCCTGTGCCACACGCTGGCCGGAAACCCCTGCCCGCTGGTCACAGTCACCGCCATCCCGTCCTCCAAGAGCTGGAGAGACCTGCACCAGATGCGTAAGTCTACTGAACCGCAGCCCGCAGCGCCTTCCTGCGTTTGCAACCGTTGCGTGTTTGTTTGCGTGTCTCCGTGTGTTTTTCATCACATTGTGACCTGTGTGTGTGCGTGTGTGTTTGTGTGCGTGTTTGGGGGTGGGGGGTGGTTAGAGTGAGCTCGATGTTGGCAGTCGCTGAAAGAACCTCATAGCGCGATATATGACACAGGCACCTCCTGTCAGAGCTGGAGTTTTGATATGGAGAATGCAAGGTGCTAGACTCTCCGCCAGTGCCAATGTTTGACTCTCCTGGTGATACACTGCTGGAGTCGCAGGAGAAAAGGAATAATACTCGAGCATTCCTGTGAACCCATGTCAAACAAATGGGCCCGGTGGAAGGTGAATGAGAGGGCTTTGCCGTGCGACGTGATCTCTCTGAAGGACCGCATGTTGCTTTCTGGGCTTTCAGGCTGTTTACAGGTGATCACGACGCTGTTGGAATTAGAAAGCGCGCGTCACGGGACCGAGACGGACAGATGGGCGCCAGGTGACGTGATGGATGTACAGAGGTGATGAAAGGGAGGGAGATAAACGGTGAGGGAAAAACCAGGGCTGTGCCACCGAAGAGGGGTGCGCTGTCTCCATTCTAGTCGCCACCTCTGCGGCCTTCCTCCCAGGCCTCCTCAACTCCAGCCTCCCATGCATCTTCCAGCCTCCCCAGCCAGCCGGCACCTGTGATGAATATTTAGTGGTGACAGCTGCCCTGCCCTCCCCTTGGCCAGCATACTAGCATATGGCTGACGGCAGAGACACAGGGATGCCTTCTCAGATCTGCACTATTAGTGCTGATAATGGAAACCTCAAGGGGAGCAAGAATGTAAGCCTTGATTGGGTACCTGCTGCCTTTTTGGCGATCAAAAGGACGGTCGCTAGTTCTGTTTACCGGTAGCTGCGAAGATAACAGCATAATGTTGTTGTAGCTACAATGTTTACTGCAACTCATAAAGATAACACCGTAGTAAGCCACATAAAAAGCTGAATAAAGGTCCCTGTCGGGAATAGTGCTGGCATTGTACCACCTATAATATAGCGTCACCAAAAAATCCAGTTCTGGGGCTTTTGTTATCAACAAAGTAATATTTTGAACCTGTGATTTTAGGCTGTAAGTGCAGTATGTTTTTATAAGTTCAAAAATTCTAGGCCAGTGGTTTTGATGATGTAGCACAAATTGGAACATACATGACAAAGTAGTGCACAACCTTCAAGAGACCCTCTTTGGTTCGACAGTGCCACTTTTAACACTAGTGGCCAGAAATCACAGAATGCATCTTTAATGAAGAACCTAACATGAAGTACAAACAAATTTCTTTTGAGGTGTCAGGGATTTTGTATTGAGTTGATATCTGTTACATTCTGTCAGCCTGAAACAAACAGTAGACCTTCTCAGTTTTTCTTCAGTGTATCATGGCCATGCCATGATGTAGTTGTACGTGCACTAGTAAAACCGTACATGTTTTGAACATACAGCATGCGTCTTGGACAAATCAATCTGAGTTTGTCCTCCCACTGCCACTGCTAGCACATCACTCTGAAGCTCTCTGCTGTCATCCAGCCCAGCTAGTCAGGAAAGGTTGCTTCAGAAGCATTGCTATGGACTCATTCCCATTACGGATATTAAGAGTGCTGTCATCCACTGTCTGTCAACTGGGGACCTGACCTTGTGATTTCTAATGCTTTACTGTATATCTTATAAAGGCCTGACTGTACAGTTGGTAATTTTGCCTCTAATTCCATGTTTCATGGAGCTGCCATGACAACCTTGTGATGGGATGAGGAGGATCTTTAAGGTGGTTGGCACTGACGTATGTCCACATATTTATGTATTTGTTCTGTAACACATTTGGAGGCTAATGTTAGAGTTATTCACAATTAAAACACTAAGTCAGTTGCACTGCAGATCACCTCTACTGGATTGGTAGTTGGATATAACATTGAAATTTAATTTAACGCTGATACTGAATCAATGTTAATCAGCTCTTCCACACCCATAACAACAAACAAAGAATAATATTTCAGTATTTTATAATATAACAATTAAAGCAATTTTGTCTAGCTAATGAATAATGTCAACTCTACCAACTTCTCAGTCGATAAGAGTATTGTACCATCAAAATTAGAAATACATTTATCAGAGGACTATGACTGTATACATTGAAATGAGCACAAACAAACATTTCTCGGAGGAAAGGTTAGTAAAAAAAATCCAATAGATGAACAGATTTCCTCTGTAGTAACAACATCATGAGGATCAAATCGGGACACACAACTATAAAAGGCACAGACCTATATGAAGCTCTACTTTTATACATATTTTACTCAATTTTTAAATACAGAACAAACAATATGTAGATAATGTAATTATCTTCACAGTAATCACATTGTGTGTATTGATATCATCACATTCCGAATTCGTGTTCTCACTACAAAGACTTTCTGTTTATAGACTTTCCACAAACAGTTCACAAACAAGAAATATGGAAAGGTCAATAGAATGGAGAAGGAGAAGTAATATGAATGCATTGGCCGTAACTCACCCCGAAGCATAGCTCTGTGATGGAAGGTCTTATGATATTTAATATTGAGATATCCAATTTGTGTTCAAGGATTCATGGCAGCCAGTACCAGCGGACTTGACACAGTCGATGTTGAGATATGTCTTCCGAAGCACAAAATGCTGTCTTGGTTCTGTTCAAGCTGCTAGCTTTTCCTGGAAGTCTAGACCGGAATTCTATAGGCTATAGACTGAAGGGTCTATAGCCTTCTACAGTTGTGCTCAAAAGTTTGCATGCCTTTGGAGAATTGGTAATATATGTACCATTTGTACAGAAAACATGAGTGAGCAGGCAAAACACGTCTTTTATATCTTATGGGATTCACATTCAACTGTAGGTCATAACAGAATGGCACAATCATAAAACAAAACATGGCAACAAAGAAAAAAATGAACTGACCCCTGTTCAGAAGTCTGCATACCCTTAGTTCTTAATACTGTGTATTGCCCCATTTAGCATCAGTGACTGTGTGCAGTCTTTTGTAATAGTTGTCAATGAGGCCCCGAATTCTTGCAGGTGGTATAGCTGCCCATTCATCTTGGCAAAATGCCTCCAGGTCATGCAAATCTTTGGTCGTCTTGCATGAACTGCACGTTTTGAGATCTCCGCCACAGTCTTGGGCTGTAACCACTGGAGAGTCAACTTGGCCTTGTGCTTAGGGTCATTGTCGTGCTGGAAAGTCCAAGAGCGTCCCATGAGCAACTTTTGTGCAGAAGAATGCAAATTGTCTGCCAGTATTTTCTGATAATATGCTGCATTCATCTTGCCATTAATTTTCACCAGATTCCCCATGCCTTTAGAGCTCACACACCCCCAAAAATCAGTGAGCCACCACCATGCTTCACAGTGGGGATGGTATTCTGTTCACTATAGTCCTTGTTGACCACTCTCCAAACATAGCGCTTATGGTTGTGACCATAAAGCTCTATTTTGGTGTCGTCACTCCAAATTAGTGTACCAAAAGCTGTGAGGCATGTCAAGGTGCTGTCGGCCATATTGTAACCGGGCTTTTTGTGGCATTGGCGCAGTAAAGGCTTCTTTCTGGCAACATGACCATGCAACTAATTTTTGTTCAAGTATCGTCGTATTGTGCTCCTTGAAACAACCACACCGTCTTTTTCCAGTGCAGCTTGTATTTCTCCAGAGGTTACAGGTTTTTCTTTGTATCCAGAACAATTGATCTGGCAGTTTTGGCTGAGATCTTTCTTGGTCTACCTGACCTTGGCTTTGTATCAAGAGATCCCCGAATTTTCCACTTCTTAATAAGTGATTGAACAGTACTGACTGGCATTTGCAAGGCTTTGGATATCTTTTTATATCCTTTTCCATCTTTATTAAGTTCCATTACCTTGTTACGCAGGTCTTATGACAGTGCTTTTCTGCTCCCCATGGCTCAGTATCTAGCCTGCTCAGTGCATCCATGTGAGAGCTAACAAACTCATTGACCATTTATACACAGACAGTAATTGCAATTTAAAAAGCCACAGGTGTGGGAAATTCACCTTTAATTGCCATTTTCACCTGTGTGTGTCACCTTGTGTGTCTGTAACAAGGCCAAACATTCAAGTGTATGTAAACTTTGATGGCCATTTGGGTGATTTCTGTTATCATTATGATTTAAAAAGGAGCCAGACAACTATGTGATAATTAATGGCTTCATATGATCACTGTCCTTAAATGAAAGACAATTTTTTTGCATAATCACTCAAATCTATGCCAAAATTTCACCATTTCTGCCAGGATATGCAAACTTATGAGCACAACTGTATCTCGTCTGAGCTCACCGACCCCTGGGTTAATTCATAAGAAGAGTTTGAACAAAATCAACAGGTTGATGTTCTGTGAAATATATTTTACAGGGTATTTATTATTTCTTGATGACAGTTGAGTATAAAGTGTTTTTTAGATACAGTACCCTTCAGAATCTTTGGCATGCTTGCTCAAGATGAGCAAAAAAGGCTATGGACAGAGAGACATTTAATCTTTAATTGAGGTAAAATTGTTCAAAGAAAAAAATTTTGCACTGTGCAGCCTCCCTTTGCCAAGATAGCTGCGCGTACTCGTCTCCTGAAATTTTATGTGATTTTTGTGTGGATATGGAGGAATGCTTTTGATCATTTTACTGCTGGAAGATCAAATGAAGACCTAGTTTTAGCCTCCTGGCAGAGGCTGACAGATTTTGGTCCAGAATCCCCTGGTGCTTGACAGAGTTAATGATGCCATGTATCCTAACAAAGTTCCCAGGGCCTCTGAAATCAAAACCTAGCACAACACCACATATCCACCACCATAATTCACGTTGGGATTTTGGTTATTTTCTGCATGATGGTCCCTCTT
Organism: Esox masquinongy; assembly: GCA_016801175.1. Lineage (NCBI taxonomy): Eukaryota > Metazoa > Chordata > Actinopteri > Esociformes > Esocidae > Esox > Esox masquinongy. Next base: position 12,320 of record JACXGI010009067.1, read on the forward strand.
TTCACGCCAAACCTACCTCTGTTGTTTATAGCCCAAAAGCTCTATTTTTTTCTCATCTGACTATAGAACCCAGTTCCTGTCAAAGTTGCAATGACGTTAAGCAAACTCCATCCTCCTTACTGTGCGTCAGAGCAAAACTCACTTGGGTCCTCTTCTAGCTTCGGTTCATCGCTGCTCCATTTGATTTAAACATGTTAATTATTGCCCTAATAGTGGAGATGGGTATTTTCAGGCGTGTAACTATATTTTTTATATCCATTGCTTAATTCATTGAAGGTCAACAGCCATTTGTCTCATTTCATTTGTTTGTTCTCTGACCTTCCCTGTGTTGATATGAAGATGAGTAAGGGAATTTGTGTGACACTTTATATTTATACCCCAGTAAAACTGGAATTCATGGATGGCCACTTAAGGCTTTATGAAATACATATATCAAAGCAATGATAGTTCTATTAGATAAAAAATAAGGTTGCACGCAATTGAGATATTGGTGTGTACATGCTTTTGGATTCCTGTGACAAGCTTGATGAGTATAAACAACACTGGTATGGCTGAGCTCATTAAACTCAGAGTTTAATTGGTTCCTTGTTTATTTGCCAAGTCATCTGAATTAGCTGTAAACACAGAGGATGATTTGGTTTCAACAATGTGTTAGTGTGGGTGGAAATCTTTTGTAGGAGTCAGAGAAGTTTGTCTTAGACACTTGTCGCCTCATTACATAATTATGTGATTGAAATCTAATTTCAATCGTATCAAATGTCTGGAAATATGCAGAATTATAATAGAAAATTAGGGCATGTGAATAAATATGCGGGATTGCTGTTGAGCATCGAAAAGATGGCATGTTTGCTGTAGATTCTCTGAAACACTGTTTCAGAATAGGTCTTCGAATTTTCACCATCTGCTCTTTTCTGCTCAGTATGTCTCCTGATGGTGGACAAGTCCCTCGTAACGCTCACATCTATCACACCCCATTGGTCAGATAGCCTGGTCGAGGTACATTAGGTGAAGATAATGACTTTGATATCACATGAATAATAGACTTGGCTCCTCATCACCCCGCAAAACACACTGTTGCCACATTGTTTAGGGAACTAACTTTGATAATGTGTTTTAGTGAAATACATGTTCTGTACAGTATAATGTAGATGCAGCTACTGATGACGTGCAATCATTTTGTCCACCAGCAGAGTTATAAGCTACAGTACACATTGGTGTGATTCGTGACTGATGAACTTATAATGTTGTTTTCTGGAATGTCTGAAATGGATTCAGATCAGAGCTTTAGGCAATGTTGCAATAGCTTTGGAAAGGTCGATTTATTCTCACTTCAGAATCACAATCAACATTATTCACTAAGTACGTTTACACATACCCAGAGTTTGACTTGGTGCATTGATGTTGTTAGTGGTAGACAACATTTGGGGGCAGAATACAGAAAATCGACGTATAGTTGACATACATTTATGCACAATGGGTTGTGATCATAACATTAGCAGTTAACATTTTGGAGGAGGCATGATTGGGTGACCAACATTTTGTTATCCTGTATCCTGATTCAGACATGAATTGTGTGTTTACTGTACCGAACTCATAATGATGTTGAAACTCATTACATCAAATACTTCCTGGACTGATGTGGCTCTCTGTAACCCTGGTAAGTAGACACAATCATTTGTTGAGGTCTGACTGATGGAAGCTATTGGAGTGAAACTAGTCTGACTAATGATATTGGTACTCATGCCTCTCAACAGCCCGGCACATTACATTCTCACACTTAGGGGAAAAAAACGAAAAATATTACCTCCCCTTAGATAGCTTTTGGACACACTGTCATGCTATTCTAGATTATGTTTGATAATTAACAACCTTTGAAATGAGCCTGAGCGCAATTGCACTGGAACATTTTTAATTAATAAAATGGAAAATTAAAGCTGCATTTTCATAAGCTTTTGGGGGCAAACTCATCTTATGATTATCAATGGACAAACCTGATTTGTACTAATTAGACCTGATTTGCATATAGTACACAGGAAAGGATGACAGAGATTGGTTTTGATTGCTCAAGGCCTCCTTTGTACTTGTGCATTTGCATGCATGGCAGGCTCTGTCTGCCAGCATCATGTATGACTCACCCCCATTTGATCAGGGATTGCTTCAATTTAAAATTTCAGTAAGTTTCCCTGTCAGCTTGTTGCCTCCTCCTCTCAGGTGGTACTTTGAGGTCACTGCTGCTGCTGTTTGACAACAGTTTGGAAATGTTCTGTTGCTGGGGATGAGACAGAGGTTTCGGTCAACATAGTGTCGGTCTAGTGAATACTAAACCAGGACTTCTCCTGCATAGGAAACCACCTAAGACCCTCTTTGAACCAGTGTGGGGGGAACAGGACCATCCATTTGGTTCTCCTTTTAGCTGCAATCCTTCCTATTAGGATTTGTTTGATCTGTTATTGAGGACCATGCGAGTGATGGCACATCATGGATGGAGTGGTTTGATCTTCAAAGAGCCTTATGAGAATGGGGACCGACAGAGCTTTGAATCACAACACAAGAGACCATGGAACTAATGGAAACCTTAGATTCTTTACCCAGACAAGCGTTTCACTGTATTTTATCAAAGGAAAACCATCCGAGTGCTGCTCGTCTTCATCTCAGTTACACCAGGTTCACACCAGAACGCACATTTTTCTGCGGTCTTTTGGTTTTAAAAGCAAGCGTTTCAGGGCCAGATGTTTTACCTGGTAGAGTGTTAGAGTGGCCCAAAGGGACTAAAGTGGGGCACTTAATCACCAAGGTACTCAGGTAGAAAGCCCTTAATGGAGCCTCCAGCACTGCTTAAAGCCCATGAGAGATGACCGATGCCCCTGTCCAAGTAGGGGCATGATAGAGAGCAGATGCATCAATAACTGCCTCTCAGTACATAGGGGGTATAGACGTTTAAAGGCCCAGTGCTGTCAAAACATTGACTTAACTTTTTTTAAATAATATTTCCACATTAGCATTTCAAAATAACAGCCTGTTATTGGTGAAGTGGTGATTATGCCTTTTTGGGTAAGAGCTGCGCAATTGCTTAGCTAAGAACTTTGGAAATGTCTGGAATTTATATGGGAAGGTACTTTTTCGCAAATGCATTGTCACTAGGTAGATTTTATTCAAGTAGACCAATGACTGTTCATCTGGGTAAGGGGGTGGGCTCTAGACCATCCTATAGATTCAATAATGAGGTCAGTGGAACTCTTTACCGCATCTACGTAACATGTCCAAATGTGTTTCCTAACACAATCTGACAGGGCATTTCAAGACCTTAAGAGGCTCAGGGGAAAAAAACTAAACAAATCAAATAGTATATGTTTAAGTTATATTCAAAAGATTTACTTTTGATTTGTTAAACAAAATGATGATTTCCATAAATATAATAAAAAAGTAACCTTCATGTGGCCAGTGTGAAATTGCTAGCCAGTTAACGATTGGCACCGATTAGATTAGATACAACTCTGTCATTGTACAAGTACAGCACAACGAAATGCAGTTAGCATCTAACCAGAAGTGCAAATAGACGAGTGCATTTCAATCTGTTGTCACTTGGGCCGTGGCTTTTGTGGAGTGATGGTAACGATGCTCTGTGGGTGACTGTTTTAGTGTGTTCAGGGGACTGCTGGTTAGCACCCTGCGTGGGGCAGCAGAGAAGTGGAACGATGGAAACGAAGCTCTGTGGGTGACTGTTTTAGCGTGTTCAGGGGACTGCTGGTTAGCACCCTGCGTGGGGCAGCAGAGAAGTGGAACGATGGAAACGAAGCTCTGTGGGTGACTGTTTTAGCGTGTTCAGGGGACTGCTGGTTAGCACCCTGCGTGGGGCAGCAGAGCAGGGAGACTTACATTCATGTGTCCACAAACAAGCCATTCCTCTCAGGCATGTTCAGTCTAACATACAATCAATTTATAGCATTTCCTCCTCTTAGAGAAGTTTGATAATAGGGCGGCTTGTGGTGTAGTGCATTATAATGGAAGCGTAAGAGCTTGTGGGGAAAGATAGCTGAATGTTAATGGGATTGACAGGCTTTTATGGTGAATGTGGTGAATTGTACTTTTGAAGTGGTCATTTTCTGAGTGTTTCAGTTGCCTTTAGTGCAGGATGATAACTCAGTGGCAGCGAAATAAAACACATTTATAGTGGTTTAGAGCAGTGGTTCTCTATAGGACGTCACATTATTTACAGAATAATCTGAAGAAAGATTTTCAAGCAAATACTATATATTAGAAAAGGAAATTACATTACCAACTCTTTCATTTTAAACATTTATTATTATCATTTCTACACATTTTTTACTTGGTATAATTTTTTAAAATTCTGACTGGAATGTTTGTATTTATATTAAGAATATTGATGTGATCAGACTAACATAGTAGTATTTCATCATATTTTGAAGTCGTCTGGATTAAGTAAATACATTTAGTCACTTAGCAGACACACTTATCCAGAGCGACCCACAGCAGTGACTTCAATCATTTTACTATTGTGCTCTTGCAGCTTAGCTACATAAGCAGTATATATCAGCACATAAACAAACACACACGGAACACACACAACTTGGAGCCTGTACACACACACAGAACACACGCACACAGACGTTGTCAGCAGGTGGTGAGTTAGCGCAGATAGCCAGGAAGCGGTAGGGGATGAAGACAAAGGCACACCAGTTCTGTGGGTTCTCTCTATGACAGCTTGGCTGATGATGCCGGTGAGCCAGAGACAGGTCCATATCAAAGAGGAAACAGACAGCCCACATGGCCTGGCTGTGGGCACCTCTCTACCCACTGCGCTGAGTGTAGCTAGGTAGCAAGGTAGCTTGGCTTGGTTTGTGTGGGATTGGCAAAGGGAACTGTTGATGACCCTGATGGCTCGCTGCCTTTCAGAACGCCTACACCTCCCCAGGCTTCACACTTTACACTTTTTTTATGTGCTAAGACCGAGCATTATTAGGCCCTGAATAGAGAGGAGAAATGGAAATGGGGTCAAGATGACTGTAGCTCTGGAGATGAATGTGCGAGAGCCTACTGTTGTACGTTTGTCTCTGTGGCTTTCCAGCTATGCGTATATCCTATTGTTGCAGTTTGTTTGATGCTGTTCTCATAAGGAGAATATTGTAGGTACTGTAGGTTTAACTAAGAGAATGGGAAATAATCCATTGCTCACCCTGGATATGCTACCTGAGACAAAATTGTGTGTGTCTGTGTGTGGGGAAAGAGAGCGCATGAGCAAGTTGCAGAATCTCTTTCTTCTTTTGCAGGGGATTGAGCCTCATGCTTCAGGGCTAATGTGATATTTATCATTCTAAATCTTTCGGTCTCTTCCACAAGATGCTTGCATTCCTATTCAATTACTTTTGTACATTCAATCTTCTACATTTCACTTGGCAAAATCGTCTAATAAATTGTATGCTTTATGGTGCAAATATGTTTTATTAGGATGAAGTAAACAAATAAATAATTACAAATGTAAACAGAATGGGTCCTTCCACTGAATAAATGGATATGTGATAGCCCTGCACATCCAGCCGCAGACAACAATGTAAGTTCATTTTGGATGTACTTTTGAATTGAATTATGGTTCCAAATTGTCCAAATAAGAGAGAAATGTTTGCTTTCTAATGTAGACAAATTGTTGCTCCCAATATATTGAATTCCTTCTAGAGGTGGGGTATTTTCCAATTTGCTGAGCTATTTTGTCGATGAAACCTCACTTCTTTTACTAAACATCCAGATCAATTTTGTAAAAGATGAATTGTCATTAGGGCGTGGTCCATCAATTGTATACTTTTCAACTACGTTTTTCTGTTGTTTTGATATCATATCACTACACTCAATGCATTATTATGCATTCCGCTGGTCTCAAATAACATATCATTTTTGTCAACACTGCACTGCCTACAGCCAAATTATGGCTTGTTTTATTATGGTGAAAGTATGAGAACGCTGCTGTATCTCATTTAGTTTTACAAAAACAAATGACTTATTACTCAAACCTGATTGCTCTGGCTTACTCACTAGAATTCAATTAAATTTAGAAATTAAATGAAGTGCCTCAGACCTATAACTTTAAAGGCCTTGCAGAAACTCATTACTGAGTGATCAATGCAGGAGTCAGAGGAATTTGTCTCTTCTGTAGCTGTCTTTTGTGAAGTGGCAGCCCTGGCCACAATTGCTGGGCTAAATTAAAATTTGATGTGCTTCTGAAAGCGTATCCATCTTCTCCCGCTTTCAAAATCGAAATGTTCCCAAGACCTGCTGTATAGATACTGCCCTATAGAGGGGTATACGGAATGCATTGCACGCCTCAGAAATGTGTTTTTCTCTCTGCTTGCAAGGCTTTAGTAAACCGTAACAATGCGTGTGTTTAGATATGCGTCGATGCTTTGCAAATAGCCTTGTTCTGGTACGACGTTACATTAAAGAAGCGGTGGCTGAAAGATGTACTGATCTGCTGTAGAGGGTGTAATTAATCTTTTTCAGTGTGGATATTGGCGAACAGCGTGTAAACCCGTCTCACCCTCTTTCCCTCCGCCAGGTAACCGTCCTTGCGTGGTGCTGACAGCCCGCGTCCACCCTGGGGAGAGTAACGCCAGCTGGGTGATGAAGGGTACCCTGGAGTTCCTGTGTAGCAGCGATCCCCGAGCGGAGAGCCTGAGGGAGGCCTACATCTTCAAAATTATCCCCATGCTCAACCCTGACGGGGTCATCAATGGCACGTACGTAAGCCGAACTTCAACACGCCCTGACCTTTGACCTCTCTCCTCAGACCTACACCTGTCACACGCCCTTGTCAAGGATTTAGCTAGGCGTCTGGGGTGTGAACCTGTATGTCCAAGTTGCCACAGGGTCGTCGTACTGACACAGAGGGTTTGCTTTGTCAAGTGAATGCGCGGCATCCGAAAGAAAGTGTAACTCACGCTGAGTGAGTGTCAACCATTCTGACACAAAGTTAGGAAACAAATTCTGCAGTTTGGCACGTGACGTTGTTGTGTTGTAACCGTGATGTGTGTTCCCCCGTTAGTAGGACACCAGCACTTAACAAAAGCTACAACGTTATACTGATCTTATTCATGGACTGGAGGCAATCGATAATCCTCTTCAAAACCTCCGTACCCATCACCGACGTGACTCCTCACCGACGCCACGTGGAAACTAGATCCAGTCAGAGCCGCAGTCTTTTCATTATCACCAGGCTAGTGCTGAGGGAGCACTACAGAACAATCATTGATCCGAATGTAGCCTATTACACACTGTTTGTTTGGGGCTGGAGAGAGATGGAGTCAATAGCCACCACTGCTTGGTGCTGTGTCATGTTGTCTCAAACCATTAGCTTTTCTCTACTCTGTCAGCGTTTTAGAGGCCGCAGTGACAGTCCAAGATTATGCTTTTAACACAACAATAAACAATGAAGGTGTCTTCTGAATGCTTTATGCGGGTGGAAACAATAAAACATTTGAATGTGAAAGATTTATCTTCACATGGGTCTAATATGTACTAATGACAGTTGAAATTTTCTGAAATAAATTACAAGATCCCCATTTTATCTCTGGTATGCTTCAATGTTGAATTTATTCTATCACTAAAGAACGGACATCTTTTCGATAGGTATTGGACCTTTTTCAGGTCGTACACCACTGTAAACCACACCAACTTAAAAAAGCTCTGTAAAGCATGTGCGTTCAGTCGATGACTACATCCAATTACATTGAGATCGGTTCACTAATAGAGATCACACTAAATGGTTACAAAGTGGAGATACTGTATGGAAGCAGAATAAATATACTTGGCATTCTTTTATGTAATGTAGGCCTAGTTATATTCAGAGCTGAGAGAAATGCGTCAGTCTATATACAAAATATCAGGAAAAAAGGAAAAATGTCAATCCCTTGTGAAGCAAAACAAATACAAAAAGGTGTTTAATCTCTAGTTGCATGTTTAGACCTCTTGGAGAGGTGGAGGAAATATATCAAAAAATGCCTCAGTCAATATGTCCCCCTCTGTGCCATTTCATATGTTCAATCTCCATGTAGCAGAGAGAAATGTTGTGGTTTGCCTCGGAAAAATGCCCAACAAGATGCCTTTTGATATAATTTCTCCCTATGTACTTCCTGTGTTCCATAATTCTTGTTTTGAGCGCTCTGAGCGGCTTTCCCACATACTGTATACTAGTCCACATGGGCACCTAATTAAATAAAGTTTGTGAAGTAGAATATTTAGCCTTTTGTTTGAATCTCTTTGCCAGTCTCTTGGCGATACAAAAAAATGATGTTGTAAGCAATTGTAAAGTTATCCTGAGTACAATGCCCAAATATAATTCCCATTGGGAATATCACTGAGAATGTGTCTATACTGCAGATTGACCACGGCTTAGCCCAAAGTAACAGGAAAGTCATACCATGATTACATTGATACACAAACAAAAACGGGTCCGAACTTTTCCAGCATAAACCATTGTTTAATGTCCTTATTTGTTCCTTGTTTGTGCCTATAAGTTTCCTTTTACACACATCATGGACACCCAATTATTCGCAGCTTCCTGTTGATTCATTCATCCCCTCTCCTCCTCCTGTAATAACTCTCCATGTTGTTGCTAACATTGTGTTCTCAAGTACCTGTTAAACATGGGTAAAAAAATTTTAAATGTAATTGTGCACAAGTGTTAAAAATAGTTTTTAGCATACAGTATCTGACACTCTCTGACACCATCAGAGAGGACTGTCACAACCAAGGGATCAGCCATTATTGACGCAACCTTGGCGCAAATAGGGTTAAGTGCCTTGCTTACGGGCAGATTGAAAGATCACCATGATCACCAATGCTCTGGCTTTCAAACCAGCAACCTTCAGTTACGAGCCCATAAAGAGAAGCCCGCTAGGCCACTAGGCCATCTGCTCCTTTTCTTTGGGCTACAGTTTGAAATATATCTTCAGCTTGCATTTCCAAAATCCATCTTCCATGGTAACTGATAGCATTGTCAATTTGTTTGCAATTTTTGGGAACACAAACAAGTGCAGTTGTTTCACTGTGAACTCACTCGACTCTACTGCTATTTAGCTCACACATACAGCATCAAGTACTGGGCCTTCAGATATAATTGCTATGAGTCTGAAAGCTCAGTTTGTGTCAAACAGCTCTGCACTGACCAAAGGGTGAGCGTGACGTAAACTGGGCTGACCTTTTTACTAACAGCCATTTGCTGTGCTGTTACCTTCCTGATTGCAGAGACGAAGAGTGATGCTGACGACAGTCTGTAGTTGCTTGTCTTTAGCTGGGCACCTAACAGTAAGAGGTGAGAACAGAAAGGTGTCTGTCAGTAGGGAATCCACTAGTCTGAAACCAGGGGTTAACCACACAGCCACATCCTCTGCCTGACAGTGACGTTTACTGACATCTTTCATATGAAATCCGCCGTGTTCTTTGCTGCAACATTGTGCTGAGCCATTCATGTCAGAACAATCTACTCTTTGCTGTTATGTTTTTGCTGTGAAATCCAAGGAGGCTGTGAAACCCAGTGTATCTTTTATACCTTCAGTGACAGGTTTTGGAAATTGGCAATTGCATGGTGTGGGAATTTGTATTTGAAAAGGTTTATGTTATGTGTGCTATAAACCAGTTTCTAACAACGGTAACCGAGTGACACTAACCGTGTTTCCGTCCACTTTTTTGTTGTTGTAGAAAAACAATTAATCACAACAGATGTGAAGGACGGGTCTGTAAAATTATATTCATATCGACAATTTGTTTGACATGGTGCCATCTTTTTGTGTTTCTAAAATGCGTTATGCATTAATGTGCTGGAAAGGATTGTATGCACAAATATTGATAGAATGTCCTGCAAGTAAACTTGGTCATGTGGTGATAACCATTTGTGATTTTTCAACTCAAACTCATGAAGTTTCAAACTTCATGAGTTTCATGCAGTTATTTTTAGATAAATATCATGCAGTTAATTTTAGATAAAATGTTGGCTATGCCTTTTTGCTAATGCCACTCCTACAGTAAAGCATGGTGGTGGGATCATCATTCCCTGGGGATGTTTCTCAATGGCAGGGTCTGGGAGACTGGTTAGGATTGGGAAGGATGAACAGAGCACAATTCAGAGAGGTTCTTGAAGAAAACCTGAACCAGAGCGTACAGACTTAGGCAAAGATAGATTTTAGCACAACAAAAGCACACAGACAAGACAACGCTTGAGTGGCTTCAGGAAAAGTCTCTGAATGTCCTTTGGTGGCCCAGTGAATGCCCACCCTCGAACCCAATTGATAACTGTGGGAAGATCGCAGTTCATCGACGCTTTCCATCCAATCTGTCAGAGCTTGGGAGGATCTACACGGAAGAATGAGAGAATCTTCCCAAATCCAGGTGTGCGAAGTTGACAGAGGCATACCCATGATGACTGGAAGCTGTGATCGCTGCTAAATGCATTTCACATACTGAGTAAAAATGTGTCTAAATAGTTGTATACATGAGCTATATTTTTTTTTATTTTCAATAATTGGCACAAATTTCTAAAATATTTTTTTCACTTTGTCATTCTAAGTTATTGAGTAGATTGATGGCAAAAAAAATGAATCAAACTTTAAATCCCACATTAAATCCATAACACAATAACACAACAAAATGTGGAGAAAGTAGTCCCTGTGGGAATTGAACCCACAAACCTGGCCTTTTTGGAAGCTGTTGCTTTAAGCGCCAGTGCCAAGACCACGGTAGGCACATTTGCCATTAAACGCAGCCCAACCCTAACCTCGCTAAGGTGGCCCCCAAGAAAGAAATTAACTCTAGTCAAATTCCAGCTGATATTTCAATAATGAGACACCTAAATCTAATCAGAATTGCCCCTGAAAAATGTCCCTGAACAAATTTGCCTGCTTTCGTATTATGAGCATGTTCAATCACGGATGCATTGTAACCACTGACTAAACAACGATGCCCACGGCCAGAAATTTTTGCAGCAATATCGTCTCTCAAACTTGGATGAATCTGAAATTACTAGAAGGAACATTGTAAAAGAATGTGTCCCTGGTTCTCAATTCAGAAATCTGGTCACGTTAACACTGTAAGAAATGCTTCTTCAAAAATCAGTTGAAATGAGAAACCATGCAAAAATTAATCGAAAAAATCTGCTAATATGGTGTCCATTTTGAAAATAAGCTTCATAGTCTAATTCAAACACAACATAACATCTAAACAAGTCTGATATTCTTGTTTTCAGTCTGTAAAAATCTTGTCGTCTTATTACAATAATTAAGTTCTGTCAGCCTTTCAGAATTCATTACATTGTTGCAAGGTAGGGAAATGCACATATCTTCTTTGTGCCAAATGTAGAACACTCAGATTAAAATCTGTTGCTACTCAGACTGATGCCGATCAGTCTGAGTAACCAATGATTGCAAAGTGCAGTTGCAAGGTTTAGTATATGATGGCAAAAACCTTCATTCAACAATAAAACAAGTTCATGTTTTTGTTCAGTTTTCCAGGGAAATTGTTATCCGTGGGTTTTTTTGCCTAGTTTTGTATGGTTTGTTCAACTTAGCAATCCTTGTATGAAGAATATTTTAAAGTGAAAATTGCTCAAATACATTGAGAACATCAAGAAATCTGTCATTTGTGGGCAATGTTGTGCAGGGCAACTTGTTTATTTTTTCCATTATAGCATATTGGACAAGCCATTTTAAGATGGACCATCCTCTGTTGACAAGGACACAGCATGTGTTCAGTTTTAAACAACACTGCTCTGTAGGGAGAAGAAATAAAACATAAATACTCCACAAGTGGGCTACTAACAACGCCACGCACACTCCAGGAAATTGCTTGATGTTTTTATCCCTTTGTTACATCTAATGTGTTCTGTTAGAGGAATTAAGCATCAGTGAATAAAACTCAGCGAGCATTTGAGATATTTGACACAAAATGTCATCATTAGATCGGAGCGGTTAATTGTCCCTGAAATTGAATTAGTTTTCTGTGAGTGATGATAAAAGACATTGGCGTTGCACAGCGCACCATCGCTTCTGATCCTCGGCTTCAGTGGGAGATGGGAGATATGAAGATTTTTTGTGTTGCCACCCAGCTTTTTCACTCGTCTGATCAGAACGTTTGTGTTTGAGTGCAATGCTGTATACAGCTCTAGACCAGGCTCCAACTGTCTGGCATTCATGCACCCATCCGGCCTCCACAGATGGCCCAGTGTCTTTCCTTTTGCCCTATTTTTCCTGTATTGCTCTGTTCCTATTTCAACAATGTCAAATGTGTCGTGACGCGTGGTAAATTTCTCACATGAATCCTGACCTGGCCTGGCCAGGCGTCCCACACACATTCCGGATGCTTTGAAGCTGCTGACTCTGCTGGGGTTGGTTCTGAGGCAGACATTAGTTCTGACTCACAGTAAAAATCAGCAGCACACCCGAACTCAATGGTACACTTCTCTGAGATTCATGGGTTGTCACGTGTGTTGGCTGCTAGCACCCTTTGGAATTGAAATTTGTCGGAGCAGCCCGTGTGTGGGTGTATGTGTGCACGTGTATGTGTTTAAAGTGTGAAAATATTCCGCTATTATGCCGGGGCGTTGCTCGGGAAGGACAACATGTTATTTTTAGTCTGTTTGATTTAGTGGATGAGATTTACCTAAGACAAGCCTCCTCAGTCAAGTCTGTTTGACTACTGGGACTGCCGGTCTCAGCTCTGCTGGTTTGAGAAGTCGAAGGATGCGTCTCGCATCTTGTCTTTGACAGCCCGTCTCCCTTGCCTCTCCGCCATGGATGTTTATCAGAACTCTCTGGGCTATAATTATGTAGGGAAAACAACTGGGGTGTGTGGAGGAGAATAACGCACTGTTTCCAGCCCTCCTACCTGTGACCCACCTCTCTTGCTCTGCCTGCCGGCCGGGCGGGCAGAGACTGACTGGTGTGAGGTGTGAACAGATTGTAATTTAAAACACCAACCTTGGGAGCTGGGGAACAGAGGATTGCATTAAGTAGACCCTGGGGAAGGAAGACTTCCTGTAGCCAAATCTGAGAAGCCGTCAGAGTGGATAATCTTGTTATCAAGTAGAAATTCATCTTGCAGGTTTTTTTTTTCTCGTACTGACAAACAGACACAGAGGCCTTAACGCGACATTGACATTTTAAAGTCAGGCAAAATGAACGCGCGCGTTCACATTGAGGGATTTTTCTCTGCAGCCCCTTAGATGTGTTTGTCTCGATGCTACTGTAGAGTTTGTCGTTTAGCTGATCCGCTTTACACCTGCAATGTTTGAACAGAATGTCAGAATCCCGGCAGCCCCTTTAATTACCACCCATTGTCAGTGGTGCCATCATCACAGCACAGGGGCCCCCAGGCCAGGCAGCTGCACTGTGCGACAAGGGACCTGAATGAATAGTTTGAATGGGACTTTTGACAGTTTTAGCATTTTTGTTCCCTATTTACATGCTGGGAGAGTGAGACCAGTGACCGTGACATTGGAGGTCATATTTGAGCACAGTCCACTGCCCCAGAGAAGGGATGGTTGTTTATTTTTTTGTAACTGTTCAGCTAGTTTTACCCTGCTGTCCTGCCCTGGGTCTGTCTCTGGGTGGGAAAACAGACCAGTTAGGAGACGCAGCCAGCCAGGAACAAGGTTGGCTTTCAATATTTTTGTGTCAAAAGAATCGGTTTGCCTCAATTATAGGTGAGTGTATCCAGATATACGGCTCAGTAGGGTGCTCCGGCTCCTTCCGTCTTTTGAACACGAAGTATCCTTGCCCCAAGCACAGAGAATCAGAAAAAGGTGTGACCCCATTCAATTCATATTGCTGACACAGAAACAGAATTTATTCTCAAGGCAGAAGCTGGGCAGATCCCATTGGAGACGTTTTTTCCGCTGGACTGGACTGAGTACCAGCCATTTTGTGTTATTGTGCTTTTCATTATAGGATAGAGAGGGACGAGGGGGGGGGTGAAGTATTGTTTTGTTTCGCCTTTTCCTTTTAGTGGCTTTTTCGGAGCCTGTTTCATCAAGTACCTGCATTTGTATTGTCTGTTGTTTTTCTATCGGACTTCTGTTGTCATTGTGTTTTCTCATTCTTTCGCCCTCTGTCAGCTGCCACGCTGCACAAGCATTAGTTCCACCTCAGCTTTCCTTTAGAGGTTACAACAAATGTTCGACCTCAAGCTTGCCGAAACCGACGCACCTTTTTTGTCTCCGTGAATTACCTCTAATAAACATTTCTACGATTCGTGTAAAATGTGTCCGAGTTGAACAAAGGAGGTTTGTGCCGTGTCACGGTGTACGCCCCCTGTGGTGATAAAACCAGGAGACGCACATGGGTCAGACAGCCCCCCTGACATAAACACAGGGGAGGGTGGCGACGGGAAGCATGGAGCTGAGCCGTATTAAAATGTTTTGATGCATGGGGGCGGTCCAGCCAGCGACATTGACATATTGTGGAGGCCCCTGTAGGCTGGATGGAGACAGGCCAATGATGAATGGAAGAGAGTGGGCACTGTTCATCATTCCCCAGCAGGGCTAACGTTGACCACAGCCAAGCCTGTCCACCCTGAGCCCCCTCTCCTCCTCCGCCTCACCTCCTTTTTTCCCCTCCGGCCCCAGTACGCTGGCACAGGTGATGGCCGTGTCGCTCAGACACACTGACCAGAAGATGGGTATTACCTGTTTCCCCTCTGAGGCAGGTTTATCAGTCGGCCCCTCCTCCCCTCCCTTCCCTCTCTTTCTGCTGGGGAGCGGGAGGAGTCACTATCTCCAGGCCTGCCGGGTTGTGTTGTTCCTCCTCGGTTCGGATCAATACTGTGGCATTTGCGTCACGGGGAGATACAATAAGGGAAATACAAAGCCTCATGATATCTGCTTGTCCGTTGGGTGAGGGATTCATTAGTGTGCTCACAATAGTAACGAGGGCATGCGAGCCACTGTACTTCACAAACATTACTTCAATTAGAGTGCTTGAAATGGCAGGGGCTCTTGTAGCTACCAACCTTTCATCATGCTGAATTCAGACGTACAGCATGGCACTAAACCTAATGTAGACGCAAAATACTATTCTCTCCGGGAAGACACTTGTGCTGATTAAGGCGAGGCATACGTTGTCTATGACACTTGGGAGGATTTACTGTACATGCAGGCAGGACGGGAAGCCTCTCAACACTGTGTCCACTGACTGTTCACTGCTATGTACGGAGAGATACACTGCTGTTGAAGTTTCCAAACAAGCCAGGAGGTGGATTGAAAACATTTGTTGATCCGGAGATCTGGGGAAAGTGATCTGTCACCCACAACGCCCCCGTTCATATCTGTGAGGCATTAGGTGCCCTGGAAAATCTCAGTTTGCCCAGGCCAGTTGACTGGTGGAGACTGGCCGCTATTCCAGAATGAAGTCTGTTAGCCACTCTCCTCTCGCAGAAGAGTTGACAGAGACTCGTGCTCATTGAAAGCCAAGTGTATGTTAGTGCCAAGACTCTGTGGCCGGGCCATTGATTACAAAGGCAGCTATTTAACATATGCATGTCAGATTTGTATTACGGGATGATCGGCTGTGTGCATCCCCAGTTGCCCCCTAATCCATATGTAGTGTACTACTTCTGACCAAGGCACGTAGGCCCTGTAGAGTTTGGGTCAAAAGTACTGTACTATATAGGGAATAGGATGCCATTTGTGAGACACTTGGGTACGTTGGCTGTGACGCCGGCTGGGCGGGGGTGTTGAAGTCACGTTAACTTCCATGACCCTGGAAGTAGATTAAATTGACAAATGCATTGAGGCTGGGATCCCAAGAGACCACACATAACTGCAGCACTATTAAGCCAGTGACCTCATCATTGTTAATCTATCAGAGGACGTTATACACCCAGCCACTTTCTAGTGAATATCAAGCGTTTCTCTCCATTGAATTGCTTCAATGTACATGGAGATATATTCTGTTATTGTGAGGAGAGTTTGGGATTGTGACAATTAAGGTTTTTATCTACTCTCCCTGAGTCAGATTAACTTCTGGATGAAATGTTAATGTGTAGCAATAGTGCAATCACTGAAAGTCTATAGCAAGGGTTAGGGTCAATCACTGGAAGTCTATAGCACAAGATAGGGTCAGTCACTAGAACTCTGTATCAGAGGTTAGGGTCAATCACTGGAAGTCTATAGCAGAGGTTAGGGTCAATCACTGGAAGTCTATCAGAGGTTAGGGTCAATCACTGGAAGTCTATCAGAGGTTAGGGTCAATCACTGGAAGGCTATAGCAG
The DNA here is from genome assembly GCA_016801175.1 of Esox masquinongy. Lineage (NCBI taxonomy): Eukaryota > Metazoa > Chordata > Actinopteri > Esociformes > Esocidae > Esox > Esox masquinongy. Next base: position 28,583 of record JACXGI010009067.1, read on the forward strand.
AGGTTAGGGTCAATCGCTGGAACTCTGTATCAGAGGTTAGGGTCCATCACTGGAAGTCTATTGCAGAGGTTAGGGTCAATCACTGGAAGTCTATTGCAGAGGTTAGGGTCAATCACTGGAAGTCTATTGCAGAGGTTAGGGTCAATCACTGGAAGTCTATAGCACATGATAGTGTCAATCACTGGAAGTCTATAGCACATGATAGTGTCAATCACTGGAAGTCTATAGCACATGATAGGGTCAATCACTGGAAGTCTATAGCATATGATAGGGTCATTCACTGGAAGTCTCTACAACTGTGTCCTGTTTGCAGGGCCCTCTAGATATTCACAACCAGCTTCTTGCATGCAGGGCCCCTAGATATTTGTTGTAAACATTTTGTGTTGTGAGTGAATTTTGACTACTGCTCCACATTACAAAATATCTTTTATACTGGTTGCAAAGACTTAAAAAGGAACCTATGAGTTGATCAGACTCTTAGGTTGTAGATGGGATATCCCTTTACATATCCCTTTAATGATCTACTGGAACAATACACAACTGTACAAATTCATCAGGACAAAACACCTATTAGCGACAGTCCACTGCTGGTTTACCTTCCTTCTGCTAGCTATCTTTTCTGCATTGATTAACGTTGGAGTGGAGGGTACACTATGGGGGAACCAACAGACACAGAACACCACATGCATTCTGATAACATTGAAGCAGTGTGATGGTTACCTGATTCTGTGGACACCATGACTGATTCCTTTTCTGCTCAAGGTTAAATTAGGGGTTGTTTTGTGTGTGTGGATTGAAGATTGCAGGACCCTTCTTGGCCTGACAGTGGTATCTATGTAAGGGCTTACCTACTGTAGGAATTTTAGGTGATTAAGATTGCAGCATTCCGCATCGTGCATATGTTTTTTTTTAAACTGAATTGTTGCCGGATCTTCATAAATTATCTGTATGAATCTAACAAAGGTAACATTATTATCATTTAATGTAATTTACGCCAAATGCAAAATAGTATTTTTGATGCTTTTGGTAGTATTCAAACAAGTTTGTGGCAAAAATGTTACCGCTCTTAATACAAAAAACACAACAAATCATCAAAAAATATTTTTTTTCAACTTTTAGGACATCTGACATTGACTGAGTACAACAAACAAGATGAAGCGGAAGTGTGTCATGTTTCACATTGAAATACAATATGTTCATAAAAAGTACAGAACCACCACCCTAGGGCCTCAGATTTGTATGTGACCTTAGTGGGATTTAAATGACTGATGCAAATGCATTCCATTATTTTTTTTGTTGTCCTTTCATAAAATAATGAATAAACAAACTGACATAGCTAATTTAGAACTTTGAAACTTTCTAAGTCTGGCTTTAATGAACAATGTTATTCGAACCCAATGACCGTGGAAAGAAGTATTTGCACCCTTACACTCTGTAACTTGTTGTGCCTACTTTAGCTGCAGTGATTGCAACTGCCCTTTAGTTTCTGATCAGTCCCTCACATTACTCTTGGATTTTTTTGATCCACTCTTCCATGCAGAGGTCCACCCACAACATCTATAGTTGGGTTGAATTCTGAACATTAACTAGTCCATTCCAAAATGTTAAGTCATGGCTTTTCAGACGTTCTGATGGAGACATGCTTGCGTATACTGGATCATTGTCTATCTGGATGACCCAGCCCACATGGAAAACTCATGCAAAACATATATGCACATATACTGTATGTGATTTCTCAACATATACAGCTCCGGAAAAAATTAGGAGACCACTGCACCTTTTTCTTTCCTTTCCAAAAAAGTTGAAAAGGAAGGTTTTGAGTGAGGAACAGAAGGGTTTAAATTAAGAAAGCACTGCAAATTGAATGCTTCTTTTCCTCACTCAAAACTTTCCTTTTCAACTTTTTTGGAAAAGAAAGTAAAAGGTGCAGTGGTCTCTTAATTTTTTCTGGAGCTGTATTTATATACAGATGTGCTCAAAAGTTTGCATACCCTTGGAGAATTGATAATACAGGTGCAGGTCATATAATTAGAATATCATCAAAAAGTTGATTTATTTCAGTAATTCCATTCAAAAAGTGAAACTTGGATATTATATTCATTCATTACACACAGACTGATATATTTCAAATTGTTTATTTCATTTAATTGTGATGATTAAAACTGACAACTAATGAAAATCCCAAATTCAGTATCTCCCCGAAAATTAGAATATTATTTAAGACCAATACAAAAAAATGATTTTTAGAAATGTTGGCCAACTGAAAAGTATGAACATGAAAAGTATGAGCATGTACAGCACTCAATACTTAGTTGGGGCCCCTTTTGCATGAATTACTGCAGCAATGCGGCATGGCATGGAGTCGATCAGTCTGTGGCACTGCTCAGGTGTTATGAGAGCCCAGGTTGCTCTGATAGTGGCCTTCAGCTCTTCTGCATTGCTGGCGTATCGCATCTTCCTCTTCACAATACCCCATAGATTTTCGATAGGGTTAAGGTCAGGCGAGTTTGCTGGCCAATTAAGAACAGGGATACCATGGTCCTTAAACCAGGTACTGGTAGCTTTGGCACTGTGTGCAGGTGCCAAGTCCTGTTGGAAAATGAAATCTGCATCTCCATAAAGATGGTCAGCAGCAGGAAGCATGAAGTGCTCTAAAACTTCCTGGTAGACGGCTGCGTTGACCTTGGACCTCAGAAAACACAGTGGACCAACACCAGCAGATGACATGGCACCCCAAACCATCACTGACTGTGGAAACTTAACACTGGACTTCAAGCAATGTGGATTCTGTGCCTCTCCTCTCTTCCTCCAGACTCTGGGACCTTGATTTCCAAAGGAAATGCAAAATTTACTTTCATCAGAGAACATAACTTTGGACCACTCAGCAGCA
>JACXGI010009068.1:0-19289 GCA_016801175.1 Esox masquinongy
ATGTCTACTGTAGTTCAGACCAGGAGTCCCCTACATGTCTACTGAAGTTCAGACAAGGACTCCCCTACATGTCTGCTGTAGCTCAGAGCAGGAGTCCAGTGTCAGGCTTTAGCAGAGCAGAAGTAATGAACGGAGGCATAACAAAGACTTCCTGCTCCAAGCCTTAGGTCGGTGACAGGTATGGGTCAGTGAAGTCTGGTCGCTGGTTAATGGTCGTTCGTGCATCAGTAGACCTGGCCGCTATATTAGTTGGGCGGGGGTGAGGCGTGGGGGGGGGGGGGGGTTTCTGGGTCAACACAATGCTTATTTTAGATAATCAGATTTGACCAACATTTCAGGCTCTGATTCTAGGGAGCAAGGGATGAGCTTCGCTAAGAGGATGTATTTCACATGATCTGCAACAACAACAAAAAAAACGTACAGCTTTCAGCACACATCAGCATAACTGAAGTTGAAGATGAAGAACAGGTACCGGCATAATCACAGTTGTGAGTCTAGCCGGGTCAGATGGAGAACAGTTCCTTGCGGAAGATGTTGTGTGGTTAAAGGGAGGAATGAAGTGTATTTTGCTGATCTGGGAGAAGAAACTGAGGGACAACGGGAAGGCAGGGAGGTGGAGACAGTGTGAGGAGAGAAGGCAGGCTAGAGCCTTTACCTTTGAGCCTCTTGAAGTGGACGGGGATATCGCTCTTGATGCTCTTGCTGTCGTCCTCCGTGGATTCGCTTCGCACCATCGGGGGGTCGTTCTGCGCCAGCCAATCGGCCACCTTGCTCTCGGACGCCATCATGGCGGCCTGCAGGGTGCTGAGGTCCTTGCTGCCCGGCTGGGGGGCCTTCTTAGGCCGCGCTCGGTGATCCGGAGTCAGCTTGGACACGTGGTCTTTGATGGTCACCTTGCCCGGGGAGGTGTCGTCGAACTCGATGGTGAAGGCGTGAGGTGAGGCGTGGCCCTGAGCGCCGGCCATGGCGGTCCCCTCTGTGTCTTTGGTGGGGATCTCATGAATGCTGTCCTCGGCCATCTGAGCCTCCTTGGTGGGGATCTCAAAGTAGCTGGGCTCGGGTCCCAGGCCGTCCTCCTTAGTGCTGTCACTCCTCTTAGGCTCTCTGCCGTCTGTAGGTTCACAGGGAGGAGAGGAGAAAACCGGGGATCAGTATCTAGTGGACAGAGGTCACAGCCGTGTCTGTTCCGTTGAGTCCCACTGTTAATCTGAATCTGTGTCGGAGGCCCTGGCAAACAGGCACAAAGAAACATGGCGTCACTTTGACAGGAACTGACGGGGGCCTGATTAGATCCCCTTTAGGCTACTAAACTAATTATCATTGTGTAATTTAATTTGGTCACGTTAAGAGGCAAGGCATTACGGGATATGGAGATGACGGATCTGAGTGGTGTCAATTTGGAAAACTAACTGACACAACTTGCAAAACATTTTTAGATCCCTGATGATAAATCAGGTTTCATCATAACCAAACATCAAACTACCTGCTTCCCTAAAAAAGCCCACCAGAACTAAAGTCTTAAACTTCCCATTTTGATATAAATACAACAACGCTTCCTCTGGGGATTTCCTTAGGAATCATGTGACTGGTATGAAAACTAAACGCAGAGGAAGTGAGTGTCATGGTGGCCATTCATTTAACATTAGAGTACAAGAGACACTGAGCATTAACAACATCTGTGTCATTGCATTTGAATTAAAGTAATCAAATGTTTACTTTAAAACACAGTAAACAACAGAATACATGTAAGTAAGTCTGGTAGGACTTTAACCCTCCTGAATTAATTGACCAGAATGCCTTTTAAAGTGACAATACATACCTCAATGCTGAAGAGACCTGTTTCATTATCGCCAAGTGATAAAAATATTTAAGTGCCTGTAGTGGTGACTCCTTCAAAATGAAATTTAAAAGACATTGACAAAAAAAGAGTGCAAATGAGGGCTCCAGTGTTGTAGAAATCGGTTTGTTTCAGCTCTCTGTGAGAGCCAGTGCCATGGTGAAATTCAATAGCCCCAGTGACAATAGACAAGGGGGGGAAGGGGGGGGGGCTGGGCTATAACAGAGAATATTCAACGGCACATGAGAATGTTTCTTTACACTATTTCACATCCCCTTCACTGCTAACTCCTGTTTCCACTCAGCCTCTCTACTAGCACAATTGGGGGGGAATATACAGCTTCTTCACTCAAGTACACAACGGAAGACTGTAAATAGACAGTTTTAATATGGAGAACTCTAGTGTGAATATAGCTTATTTTTGGATGCTGATTATATGTTTTTTTCGACTCACAATAAAAATAATGCTGAATAATTAAGAAGGTGCTCTCTCTCCTCCACACCAGTCGAAATGACCTTTGTTGACTAAAGATGCCTTAGCTTTCAGACAATGCAATATAATGCCCGAGGTTCCCTGACTAAATAGGCACACAATGAATGACCCTTGGAGAGATAGAGAGAGAGAGAGAAAGACAGACAGAGAGCAAGAGAAGCTGGGTGGGAAGGAGAGAATGGATATGGTGTCTTGTTTTGGACAGAAAGCGCTGTCCTCACTGACTTCTTAGTGGCTTCACTTTAAGTGGCACTCGAGGCAGGGAGTGTTAGTACTTTCAGATTCAGTGCACTTTGAATAAGATCCCAGTGGGCACAAACTAGTTGAATTATTGTTTTTTCCACATAATTTCAATGGAAGCAAATGTGGTGACGTTGAATGAATGTGGAAAACTGCCAGGTTTTGCACAAAATCATCAGCGTCACCAAACTGTAAATCAAATTGCAACCTAATTCCAATGACAAGTTTTCATTGATTTCATGTTGAATCAATGTTAGTTGACAACGGCCATATCAATGAAAACCAGAGGTTAAAATGAAGTCTGTGCCCGTTGGCATATCATCACATAGAACAAACTAACATCATGAACTACATCCTATAGACTTCAACACCCACTAACAGCTTAAAATACCACACAGCCCCGGTCATTACAGGCGGTGTGCAATGGACATATCATTTACATTTAATGACCATGATTTCCACCCCGGATCTGTTTTAATGACACCGTGGAGACGTAGCTTACAGTTGCCTCAAATGCCTGTGCACTATGTTGACATAAGGGACAGAGATATGGGCCGTATCCTATTAAGACACTTTCCGTAGGGACACTCTTCATAATTACCAAGTCTGAGAGATCAGACCACTGCCCATCCTGTGAGCATCAACACAACCTATATGTGCTATACCAACATTCTCACACTGCTTTCACAACCATTTTGCAATTAACAAAAAAACGTTTGTGAGTATGAAAATGATTGGAATATAAATATCTATACATGAATGGAGTGTTGCTTAATCCATAAAGAGAACTGTAATGTAAAAGTAGCCTATGTTATTAACTCTTTCTGATTCTGATAAATATGTTCTAGTCACTATCTACCCATGTCAATGATCACACAAAGAAACCGTGAAATTGCTTCAACTTACTCAGCTCCATGGCTGACGCGACCACTCCCATGTTTGAGTTGAAATTAAAGTCCGCTAGCTTTTCCGAACGCTGATTTAAATTGGTTCCAATGCCTTGGCTTTCCTAAGAGGCTTCCGGGGACGTGCATCGCTACTACGGCCCGGCGGAGACTGATTCTGTAACGGCTCTGTGGCCTTGCACTATGTAGGCCAGTCCCCCACTACATTCAGTTGCCCACTGGGTGTCCTGCTGCGTCCAAGCCTGGCCTAATCTATAATCCTGTTACTCCGGCCCAGCACAAGTTGATGGGATCGCATCCCTCCGGACCGATACAAACACCTACACAGATCATACACACTTTGTACTGATGACCATTAGCAGGGCTGGGTAGGTTACTTTTTAAATGTAATCCGTTACAGTTACAAGTTACCTGTCCACATTTGTAATCAGTAACGTAACTTTTTGATTACTCAAACTCAGTAACGTAATCTGATTACTTTGAGTTACTTTTAGATTACTTTCATATTAAGAGGCATTGGAAAACAAATAGGAATAACCTATAACCAACTGAACATCTTTTGCGGGATCAATCAATGTTAGAGTTTATATAGCTGGCCAAAAACGGAATTCGCATTTTACCTTATGGGTTGTGTAGGCTTGCTTTTTATATGATTGGGCTACATCTCTACATTACACGCCGAAAGGTCTGTCAGATATTCAATCATTCCAGTTAATCCAATAAACCTCAATCTTCCAGAATCTGACTTTTTATCTTAACATAACCCAAAATCTAATGATGCTTAAGCCTGTTCTGTTATTTGTGTTTTATTCATGATTTTAATTCCTTCAAAACATTGTTGAAAAATAAATGGCCATTACTTGAAAAGGGTATTGACATTGTATATAAAAATGAAGATATCCGTAGCTTTTCGCACATAAACTAAATCTGCAGTACTCTGATGATTTGCTCCACAAGCAACATTGTCAAAATGTTGCAGTAACCCCCGGCACGCGAATGCACGTTTGTAATCGTGAACACCCGCACAGAAATAAGATTTACCCGTGCGAATGTAACCTGCGATTATTATGGCCAGCAGTGATGGATATTCAAAACGCAAATGAAAGAAATAAACTGTGATTATAAACATGCACTCTTAATTTAAAGTAAATGACGTCAGCAGCCAATGATAAATGAACACAATTTTCAGAGAGGCAATGCAAGCAGAATCACATGGCCTACTTGTATGAACGGAGTTGATGTGGCCGCGTCAAATGCAAATAATCATCCTTTGGCAGAGTGCTTCTCAACACACATTTTCTCCTCAAATATCGTGGTAAATTCCGTATGTTTTATCAAATAAACCTTGAAACTTGAAAAAGATATAACACCAGGTAGGCCTATTGCCTATCATTGTTCTGAGAATTACGCGTCGAGTAGATAACAAAATAACATTTTATATGACTCGGCTAATATTATCGAAGATATACTCTGTTTTTACCAGCCATCCAACCAACCAAAACCGGAGAAATTTAAACTAGCGCTTCCTCCGTCACTAAACTGGTTATGCGCGTCCACCTTTGCGTGCATGATGATCACAAACAACTGAGGCGCGCTATTCATATTTTGGTTCATATAACGATGTTTTTATTACATTAAATAATAAACTCAAACATACAACCTGTCATAATTATTTCGCGCACCTATTCTTTTTCAAATGAAGTAATCCAAAAGTAAGCATACATTTTTTTCAAAAGTATCTGTAATCCGATTACAATATTTTTGTTGGTAACGTAAGGGATTACAGTTACTGTTTTTTTGTAATCCGTTACTCCCCAACTCTGACCATCAGGCCAGCTGATAGTCTTGCCTGGGCCGGGGAAGAGATAATCTTAGATGGGCCCTTTAATGTCAACCCAAAGTCAGTTCTGGGCCCCCCCTACCCTGGGCCCGGGACAACAGACCCGTTTGTCCCCCCCTATCGGCGGGCCTGCAGACCATTAGCCTCAACACACAGACGTGAGCCTTGGGAATTAACATAAAGCTGCCATTTCGTTATGTACAGGAAATATTCTATATATTCTTCATTTTCCAACACCGTCAGGCTATAGTTGAGGTGACTGCTGTTGGATTATTTCAGAGTAAGCGCTGCACTGAGAACTATCACCACTATGTGTCGTCTGTTCTCTGTGCCAATGTTCGAAAGGACGGGCATGATTCTCTAGATACGGTGGCGACGCTTGCTGGTTCTTACCTGCTGCAGGGCTCTCGTGCTTCTTCCCACACGTCTTGGTCTCCTGCTTGAAGGAGTTCTCATCATCTGCATCGCCATCCCCCCACCAGGATGGCTGTCCATACAGAGGTGTTCCTCTGTGAAATGCCGCACTGTCCGCTGGAAAACAAGCACATGAGTTTTTCACTAAATTTAGATGCACTTATATCAGCACTGTGCTGATATATAAAAAAATGGTCACAGTGTTTTTTATCAGACAGTGTCAAAATGTATGTTTCACACATTTTGTCGCTGTCTGATAAAAAACACAGTGACCATTTTTTTCAATTACATTTTTTATAATTGACAGCAGATTGACGGACAGCAGACACACCTCTCAATATTCAACGTCTGCCAAATGGATTATTATTACCCTCATTCTACCAGTGACTGAGAACATAATTCTCATTAACAGCAAAGACCAGGAAGCAATCAGGGTTAAATGCCTTGCTCACTGACAAAACAACACGTCTTCACCTTGTAATCTAGCTACCTTCTGATTACTGGTCAGATGCTGTAACTGCTAGACCTACATTCCTTAGTTTGGAAGTTTCATAATCATACTTCAGTTCATGGGAAAATAATGTTCCTTTTCCCCATTTCCTGAAAAGTGTCGGTTTTGGAGAAAATAGGTTTTCTTCAGACAGCAAAGATTTATGACATTCATAACTGAGTCTTAGACAAGATAAATGAACAAAGTTTAACTGACGAGATTTACAACAGGCCGGTAATGGTTGTCACGCAATACTTCCTTAGTGCAGCTGCTCTGCGTATATTCATTCTTCTGTCTTACAGCTGGATGATGGAAGCACTGGTTTGGATTTAGCCGCTCAACTGACCTACATAACCCATTCACCAGGAGACGGAGGGACACACCCATTGACACCCGGCCACTCTGGTCCTCTGGCACCAGTGACCACAACACATAACACAACTAACACATGGATCTGAATTAAAACAAGCTGGTGAAATTGTGTTTTTTGGTTAGATGTTCTGGAGGAGGTGTCACAGGACTGTATATTTCGAACGTCCTTCACCCCTCCCTGCTGCCAAAGGCCTGGGGTCACAAAGACACTATGTAAATCAGTTCACACCTCTGAGGCTTAGCAGCAACACAACCCCACCCAGACAAAAGGTTTCTTTTGTTATAATAAACCTTAAAGAAGCACATCAGATACGCACCACAATGATTACGATGGCTCTTCTTACTTAAACCCACGTTTGGATCATGAAGTGTCGGTCAGTTTACAGAAAATGAAGTTACAGTGGCACAATGGAAACGCAACCACTTAGAGCTGCAGTGTGAGCACAGCACTGACATTTAAACAACGACCATGGAATACAGGAATTTAAACAACACCCAAAGGATCCACGAATTTGCCGTGCGAATTAAGAGACGACTGTGCTCAAAATGCCTTTAAATGTCTATTACCGCTCTTGGATTAGTGAGGAGGCTATGAATGCTGCCAGACTAGCGAGGAGCTCTGCACGCCAGCTTAATATCTCCAATGAACCTATCGTGTCGGGCAGCAGTGAGGAAGGGGAACATACGGTGACTGCCTGACTCAGAATCGGCAGGGCGGAATAACACATTAGCATAAAACTGACAATTAGCGGGCTGAAATAACCAGGTGGCAGGGTAGGAGAAACACATGTAAACGCTCCCCGCCTCTCATTTTTTAATGGCTGTTGGATGATCCAGAAGACATACGGGCGTGGATGTGTCTCTCCCTATCATTACATGTCCTCCGCTGAAGTCTCCACTCTGCAGATGTTGTAATTAAACGAATAGTGGGGGGCAAGCAGGGTTAAATGGGATACGGGTACAGCGGTCTCATCGCTCGCGCCTGGCGCTCAATGCGACAGCGTTAGAACATCTGTTGTTTTCATCACGAGAGCTTAAACTGTGGCCGAGGCCTGAAGTAATGATTGATATAACAACCTCAAGTGCCAGTGCATAGCGGAACGAGGCATATCACAATCTAAAAGCCATGGTTCCCATGTTAAAAACCAGACACACATCATGTGCCATCCGTCACAAAACGAGCTACTCAAAGCAGTCACTCAGACTCCTGCAGATTACGTCTATACCGCTGGCGCTGACAGTCGGATATCCTGTACATCTCGAAAATATCCACAGCCAGCCACACGAACACCAGCCTAAGCTCCACCTCAGAGACCTGACTACTGATGGTGTATGGGGGAGAGTAGAGAGAGCGCAGCAGCAGCCACTACACTGGATCCTGTAGATAAATACAGCTCTTTGATTGGGATGGTGCTCATCTGGCAGCAGTGTGCTGGGCTGGCCCAACAGATAAGAGTCTGTGGGTAGAAACATAACAGTAGCTCAGAATACTGTGTAATTTTCTAGGGTAGCTTCAACAAAATCCTGCTGACAATGGGTTGTTAAAACCTCTGTCGCAGGTTGGCGTTTATGTTAAGGAATCATGTCCTAGAAGATCTGCCCCCAAGGCATAAATAATGTGATTGGATGTATCGGCGTTGAGGGGGGAGCTCATTTCAAACAGGCATCATGTTCTGAGAGGATATTTAGTGCTTATCTCTGCCTGAACCCTATTGGCGCTTTTCCACTGCATGGTACCGGCTCGACTCTACCCGCCTCGCCTCTACCCGCTTTGGGAGCTTTTCCATTGCATGGTACCAGCTCGACTCGGCTCTACACGGCTCGCCTCGGTTGGTTTTCCACTGCAGATAGTACCCTGTACCCGCCCATAGTGACATCACAGGAAAACTGCCATGACTCCACCTCCAACGACACACACGGGAACAACAACGGAGATATCGTACACCTAATACCGGCGAAAAGCCAGCATTTGCCAACTAATGTAAACCCTGCACAGAAAAATCTATTGAGTGAACTCCATCAATTTTCTTTTAAATTGACAAGCTTTGAACGTGGCAAATCAAAAGTAAACTAAATCTGGATAACATGGTCACAGACCCTGTTTGAAAAACAGTGAAAAATGTAGAATAGAATTATCGCCCTGCAGTATAAAATATCACGTATCTGCAATGTTCTGTTACATTTAAGCGTATACACCTAACATGTCAACGCCAACACATTTAAAACAACCTGCATAACCCCTCCATCTCGATTAAAATGTATAAATAATTGCTTTATTAATTGCCGGCTATAATACCACGCCGACTGACTCAAGAGCAGCCTCCTGTAGGCTACACAAGGCAGCGTTTATACTGGCAGTATCGAGGAAGCACGCGTGAGCAGTAACTTCGGTCTTAATACATTGCAGACTGCAAAACTAGTTAGAAAGCTTAGTAGGCTGCTTCTGTTTGGCTTGACATTACTACTTTGACCAATGCAATGTATGCCAGTTAGCCTATAGAAAAACCCAGAGGAGGAAAAAGACGGCGTCTTTTTGTAGGTTACAAAAACAGCGCGTCTCGTGGGTCTCACGGGAATAACGAGTTGATTTCAACGCCAGTGCGTAGGTCCAAACCGAGAGGAGTTTTGGGAAAACACGACCGCTTAAATTACGAGCCTGGTCCTATGCACCGGCACTGAAATTAACCCATTTCAATGCAAGGACTCCTGGAACAGACTAGCAAAGAGGCGCCGGTCTCGTCTTAACCATTCTCTGACACTGGACGACTAACACGCCTTGAGTCAGCGTTGTCCAATCAGAAGTCTTCCGTGTTTTCACGTCACCTTTTGGTATCGCCTTAGCTCGGTTGGAACCTCGACGAAGCAAGTACTAAAAAAGTATCTGGTACCAGGTACTATCCCAACTTTTGGCCAGTGGAAAAGCAAAAAAGGCGAGCCGAGTCGAGTTGGTACCATGCAGTGGAAAAGCGCCATATGTGGAGCTTTTCAACTGCATGGGGGGGGGGGCAAGAAGGTGGAAGGTATGAGGTCCTCCCTCAGGAAAAGAAATATTACTTTTAAAATACATTTTCTTGCAATTCTAGGCACTTTAACATATCGTTTTGCGGATTGGACAACAAATAAAGACTCAAATAAACGTGGATAATCCCTCAGCAGTTCAATATCCATTAATAGTCCTGTAGTACAGAACACAGTGTGCCATGTGTTGTAGCAACTGTAGTTAGATATTATAACACATGCTTCTTTGTTAAAAATGCATAATGTCTCCAGCAACTTTGCTTTTTGCAAAGAAATCTCCACAGATGCCTGTCTGTTCATTATAATTGGTAAAGTCAGAGAAGCTTTTCATTTACTGGATGCAAAATACACAGTGTAAATGGATGAAAATGATGGGAAAGAACAAATCACACAGCAAAAATTATCGAATATCTCACTACTGGTTAGTTAACACCTGATTGATTATCTAACAAGAGCTTATTCTGGCTACTGTAACACATTAGCGGCTTGTTGCACTGTGTAATGTTAAACTGGTTAGATAGATTTTCATATTTAATATGGTCAATATCCAAGAGCGAATTACCTACTCATAATCTTACAGATAAAGATAAAAACATATTCCAAGAACTGAGGTTATTCCCTTTCCTTGGATACGCTACTGCAGGTAAAGGGAAAATCATTAATTTAATTCATGATGAAATGTTTTGTTTCCCATAGAGAGCAGGTAGAATGATTTTAGGATCTGTGCTGGCCAGGCTTTGACATGTGATCAGGAGGAAGTTGAGCATCAAAAGTTAGATTGCCCACATATCAACTTAAATTAAATTGTTATTATATGACTTATTTAGGGGGACACATTTTCCTTCTATGAACAGTGCAGGGATGTGTCCACCAGTTCTACCATTACCTGAAAGAAATTAAGCAAGTGCTACTGTTACCTGAAACCAAAACCTACTGGAGGTCTCAGGGAAGGGACCTCTGCCTTTCATCTAAACGGGTTTTGAGAAGGACATGGCAAGTATGCTAAGATCATGACATTCTTGCTTAGTCATTGAATACTGATTCAAAAAGCTTGTTATAAAATATAATAATGAATACCACTGATTGTACATCTTCTGTGCTGCCTGCTCTTACCTGCCATCTTGTCCTCTCCTTTGTGTGACTCAGCAGGTTTGGCTGATGGCTCCATGGTGGTCACCTCAGCTGCCTTGTTCTCTGCTGGTCTGGAGCTAGGGGACTTGGGGGTCTTAGAAGGGGACTTGGCAGGTGACTTGGTGGGCTCACCACCGGAAGGTTTTTTACTCAGCTGGAGCTGACTGGTGAACTTCTCATGCTAATGGAGGGACAGAGAGGGTGGGAGACAGTGAGAGTGTCAGAGAAAAAATATATTCTGACACACAGCATGGGCCAAGCCACAAGCTCGTCAGCCTACTTCCATAGATTTGGTTGTACTATGATCTAACCATTGCTATTGAAAATGTTGATGAAATCAACATCCCTGACACCCCTGGGTATAGAGGACAATATTGAGTACAGCATAGATGTGATGCACCAAAAAGTCTGCTTATAGTGCAGATTACATACATGCCATCATATCACAACATGTGTGTAGTATGTAGTATGTTGTGTTGTGTCAGGAGGTCAGCTATAGAGGCGGATAGTCTTACCTGCAGAGCCTCGTCCGGGACAGTCATTTCACCTCGCACCACTGTGAAAAGGTTGGTATGTAAGACAGGTTAGGGAAAGTCACTTTCACATTGTTTTTGTCACCACGCACACAAACTGTAAATTATGTCCAAAACTACTATAGAGCAAACAAAAACAAACTGCCCAATTTGACAGATGATTTTTGGGCGAGAGCAATTAAACGAACTGACTCTTCATGTCCGTTAGTATGGCAGTGTCTTTAAGGTTGTCAGGCCTGTGTGGCTGAAAGGATATCATAACCAAACCGCAGCTTGTCATCCATCTTCAAGGTGATGTACATCTGCTCCTGAATGCGGACTTCATTCACAAATGTCTGTAAGGAGAAAAGAGAAAAAGACACATACCTTAATTCTGCCCCAGTTCTCAAAGACCCCAGTAGGTCAGTCTTGAGCTGCATATAACAGGCCTTCGTAACAACTTCTGTAAGGAGCGATGAAACAATGAAGACCTAATTATTTCAACACAGGGAGGTCTGGTGGGCATGGTGATGCGAACATGTAGTGGGAACAGGGTGGAAGAAAGAAGCGTGCAAATACAACGTGCCATTGTGTTACTATTAATCAAGGTAAAAGCAGTATACCTTCCTTTCAGCCCTAGACATCTGGCTGCCACTATGTAGCATATTTGCTAGTTTGCTGAAACCCACAAGTATGATGCTTGCATAGGTCTCATTCTAGGTGGATACTTTAAAAAAAATCTCCACAAATCAATGGCACCTCCTAAAATAGGTCGGATTTAACATTTAACAATACATCCCTCTGCTGGTTTCCCTATAATAAAGAAATTACATTGGTTTGTGGAGAAAATATTTTTGTTCTTTAGTAGGAATTTGTTACAGGACATAATCACTGAGTCTCAGCATCATCCTGTGATTTTGGATTTGCCCAAATGTCTTAATAAGGAACTGATTACAGCACACTAAGGGCGGTTTTGTGGACACAAAGCATATTCCTGATAAAAAATCTGGATTAAGCCAAGTTCTGGACTAAAACAATTATTCTTTCCAGGACTAGGCATGATCTGTGTCTGCGAAACCGATCCTTAACATCAGGCTTCATTCAGAATACGATCAAATAATTTCTTATTTTCAGTTGGAAAAAAGGGTCTTGAAAAGGGTCTTGTTGTCTCCTAGTGATTGATTGAGCGTCTGCAAACTTAATCATGGCTGTTGGTAGGGAATGTGTTCACATTCAGCGTGAATGTACTGCCGTAAACTTCCTGGTTGAGCGAGCGGGATGATAAGAAGCAAAACGGTTTGCCTAGATAATGCATCGGAGGACACATTTCACATAAATGAATTTTATTCATTTAGAAGACCATTGGGTGTCTTGCTCAAAGACAGAAAGACAATTGTTTCATTTTGGGATCCGGGTAGAGATTTGGTTCCTGGTCAGAATTTCTAAACACAAGGCATTCTACTGACACGTGTCTCGATCTTCAACTCTGCCTCACCTCCTGTGGACTTCATAAAACGAAACAAGGCCATAATAAATCCCACCATTCGTGATTATGGCCGTGTCTCACCGGAACAACTATCCAGCAGGATCGGGAATTTCAAATCGAGACATATCTACTTATTGCAAAGCAGTTCTGCTTCTTATTCATTTGTTCACTGAAACAGGAAGTATTCACTGGCGCATTCGTGCTCAGAGGAGAGTTCATTCCCAGGCCAGCAACCACAGTTGAGCTAGCAGTAACCTGACCTACCACAACAAGACAAGGCAGCCCTGTCCAACATCCCAACCATCCACCCCAGTCAGCGCTAAGCCTATGTGCACCGCCCTCTGTGGGACCCCTGACACCGATGGCATGCTGCAGCCAGGATTCAAACTCCAGGCAGCTGACGCAGCTGTACGGCGAGACACCGACTTAAAACACTGTGACACTTAACGCATAAGGCTGACTGACGGACATATTTGATGTGTCTGACATAACGCTCATATTGCTGTTATAAAGTGAGAAACAGATCCTTGGTATACATTTATGTAATGTTGAGATGTCACCAGAGACACAGTGTCATTAGCAGACGAGGTCAACTAAGGGGAATGTTTAGCGTATTGTAGGTACAGAGCAGAGCCAAAAAAGCACCCACAGCTCTGGCCTCACTGAGAAAACATGTTCAGTCATCACGACGCTGATTAGGTTTCCTGAGACCGACTGTGTGTCTGTCTCTCTCTGCCCTCTAATAGCGTGACGGAACCTGATCAAAGGGTACAAGAGGTGAGGTTTTATTTCTGGGCCCTTCGTAGTGAGTATTAAAATAGAATATACCATATGACCATAGACTAACAATGTTTATATAACCGCCTTCACATACTTAAGGTAAAATTACATTATAATATATTAAATATATGAATAAAATATCCTCAGCTACATGTCCTACTGCATGATAGCGAGAAGTGGGGAAAAATATAAATACAATTGACTAGCTGATTCGACTTTCATCATTATTGTAGTAGGTGGAATTCAGCTGAACTTAATCCCTGCTAAAAGTGATTTATTTTATGACTCAATATTGATCCCAAAGATGAGCAAGATGTGCAGATGATTCAGCAGTCTCTGATTGGCCCAGCATGGAATGGAGTACTACTTCCTGCCTCCCCGGGCCCTCCCTGATGAGGCTGGAATGCTGGTGTATGACATGTGAGGAAGAGGTTATGACTCCAGCTTCCTGTCTAGGATGTGTCACTGTGGGTCCATGTTAGTGGATTAGGCTACACACTGACTGAGTTACACACCGATCCATTGGCAGAACTAACAAACACATGATTCACACCATATGGGGGACAGACAACAGGATTTTACTCTGTACTGATTTCACTGCTGTGAAAAGTTTAGAGGTTGTTGAATAGAAACACTAGTAGCAAAAAATAAATCCTTGTTTTCTGTTGCTTTGCTTGTAGGTACAAAATATGTGCTTGCTGTAACCACGGTTATTTACCTGACGAATGAAGATGCAGATAGAAAATCCAGTAAATTTACATTGTTCAGAGACGGGTCAGTTTCTCTTAAGACCAAGCTGGAGTAGTTTTGATTGACTCAGAGATTAGACACTTAACATCTGACCTGATCTGTTCTCCTCCCCTACCGCCTCATCCTCTTACTCACCCCGTTCAGACTGCCCAGGTCCTTGACTTTGTGCTCATCACTGGCCGCTTCGTAGTTGATCACCGCATGCTGCTTGTCAACACTCCGAGACTGCAAACACAAACGCAATCGGTCATGTCGTTACTGACATCAACACTATCGCACATTCGAGCCACAGTTCTGCTTTGAAGTCAGTATTCAACATTGCCATATAGAGATACTGAAATTATTTCAATTGAAAGATTTCTTCAGACATTTTATGCTTTATTGGACAGGAAAGTGATGAGGAGAGTTTTCGCTAAAAGAGCAATGGGTCGGTTTGAAACCTATGCTGCAGCAGTAAGCTGTACCGGAAGCAGTGGCCCAGACCGTTGGATCACCCCAGGCTACTAGCATTTCTATTTAGAAGACAGTTCGGCCCTGTGCGACTCTCACACAGACAGGAGGAAAGCACAAAAAACACACAAAGATGCAGACACAACAGAACATCTAAGGGGGCTGGGAGGTAGGAAGAGAGAGAGTATTGATTTCTTTTGGCATCCAGATTGCGCCTCGTCAGCTCTTTAAAGTGTGATTTATTTGAAGCGCGTATGGAAATTGTGACCTTTAGCGAGTCTAAGATGTGCACTAAAGCAAACATCGAAACCAGCAATCATGGAAATTCCTTTAATAATTGAAATTGCATGAGTCATGACATTTTGAAAATGGCTCTATCGTGATAAGATTGGATGAAGGACGCATGAGAGTTTCGCAGATACTTTTGTGTGATGTACATTCATTGTTGAGATGCGACTTTCCCTCTAGACTGAGTTAGCGATTTAGCCGGATCAAACCAGATTAGACCACAGCACAGGGACAGGACATAAACAATACACCCTAAACAAGTTCTTTCTGATTGTCCTACATGCCAAATAGCCTTGGTCTGAATAACACTGTTTAAAATCCCTACGAGTCTATCAACACACGGGCGGCCTGATGTGGTGTAGATGTCCTAACTTCTGCATGTGTAAGTTTGGAGTTTTCACACAATTGATTTTTCACCCATTTCACACAGTTATGTAGCAGACACTCTAATCCGGAGTGACATACAGTTAGCGATGTTCGCACACAGACCTGGGATTTGGATTCCACCCTGATGTGAGTGAAAGAGAAACGTGGCTGGCTGGGAGCCTCATTGTCAATTCCCTGATGCTAATCTCGGCATTCTGATGATCTGGTCTGACTCTGTACACCTACATCAGGACAGCCTCTCTCAGTTCCCGCAGTGAAGAAGGACTGAGCCATGTCAGGCATCAATGACGGAGAGCTAAAGCACCCACACAAAGACCCACAGGAATCCTGGGTATTCCTTGTCTGTCCGGAGCATGAAGACACGCTATGTGGTTCAGGCAAATGAAGGGAGAAAGATGGCTTACTAATGCATTAAAGCCTGTGCTGAATTTAGGGATGTAAGTAGAATGGGGGAAATTACTTACATAAAGCAATCAATTAAATGTATTTTATGAAAGCCTTTTTACTTCAGCCGTTATCACAAAGTGCCTATACACTCATTACAAAACCCCAAAGGGCAAGCAATAGATGATAATCATTTATTTATTTGTAACCCTTATTTTACCGACTAAGCACACTGAGAAATATTTAAGATTTACATAAAAATGTGGAATCTAAGAAGAAACATTGAGAGGATGAAATATAAAACACTGTGACACATACACACACTATATAAACCTACTGTAGATATACAGTATGTAATATTCTGTTTGTGTGTAGACAGAATACAGTAAAGGCAGAGAGACTGTTGCCTTCATGGAATACCTAATTCAAACATAAATATGTCCCGTCATGGGAGGGGTCATGTTTTCATTGCGATAGTCTTGAGTTTGGAATGTAACGGATCCTAAACTCGCATATTACACAGATGCCCATGTGACTACAAGACCCGGAGCAGTTAAACACAGTCACATAGCCCAGACCTCTTGGCGTATTTTCCTTTGGCAGGCTCACTTTAAACAAAGCACCCGCTATTCTCCTCCCAGCCAGGTCGTCAGAGAGACACACACCAGAAAAGAGGATCCTTGTTGGATAAACAGCCTACTTGCTCCCTTCATTCAAACCCAGTTCATTTTAGCAGTAAAACGTTTAAGTATCTTGCTGGCACTAGAGCAGTCTGTTATAGAAACCATTAACATGGGAACACACCGCTGATCTGAAAGGACCTGCTGTTAAGTTATAGACTCCTATAGAGAGGGACAATAGGAGAGTTAGGCAGGTTGAAGAGGGCTCCCTGATTTGTCTGCAAGAAAGTGAAGCCGGGGTTCTGAGTGTCTTAGAGATAAGGACTGAAGGATTGTATTGCTAAAAATACAGGCAATTCAATTCTTTGAAAATGTATGTTTGTCGAAAAGAGCCACTTATCACACCTGGCCAGTGTGTAATTAACTAGTTAACGCGGTAACATTGCTTTTGCATTCAAATTCCTAGACAGATTGAATAAAGCAAGTAATTATATTTGCATTGTTCAAATACAGTTTAAAATGATACCATTGGTCGGTTTCTCATTAACATTATATGATATACTGAACCACACCCATTCTCCACTATACACGACATTGCGGCAGCAACTAAAAAAATGCTCCTTCAGTCAGGATGGATTTAACTCAGGAGCTATCTGCCCCACTTTCTATAAATAGCGAGCACTCTGTCTGGGACCTTTTCTTTTCACACATGAAAACACAGACACACGTACACATACACACACAGACACACAGACACACACACACACACAGTGCCAGCAGAGGTAGACTACCGTTCTGTGCAGCATCCCTTCCCTGGGCTCTCCCAAACAAAACCCATTTAATTACTACCAATCCAAATACTATTACTACTGTACTACTGATTTATTTAACAGCAACTAATTACTACTGAACTGTTAACTTATTGAATAACAAACCAATTACTAATGTACTACTGACTTACTTAATACCAACTAATTACTACTGAACTATTGACTTATTTAATGGCACCTAATTTAGGCTGGTGTGAGATCAGTCGGTTGGTTCTCCAACTGTCTGGATTACCTCTTGGAGCAATATAACGGTACTGAACCCATGGGAGTGAGTTGAGGGAGTTTTTACATGGTAATGTTTTGTTCAGAAGGCAGCTTCCTAGAAGACTTCTGCAGTGAGCCCTTCTCAGATGTCAGGGGTTGTGGGGTGGTCAAATTAGATCCTAGATAAAATTGCAGAATGAATGACCCAGATATTCAGGTACAATATTTTACCCAAATATTGCAAATCTCAGGTACATTACCCTAAGGGATATAGAAAGCTACAGTATGTAAAATATAATTTAAAAAAAATGTATAGTAAATGTAAACAGCAGGGTTGTCAAAAAGGCCAACATAAGGATGACTAGTTGTGTTCACATAATCTCCAGGTGTTAGAGGTTGTCTCTGTGGCAAATTGAAAAAGGTGCTGTCCATCAGATCACAACCACAGTGGCAGCCGCCTGTTTAGACTCTGGAAACACCAGCTGCTCCACTACAAACAAAGGAAGTTGTGTGTTTTAACCTTACTGCCTGTGGAAATATCATATTGCCATGGTCAGATCATTCTGCAAGGTGTTTCCTGAAATAGAACCCCGCACACCACTATTTCAATGTTATGAAAATAATCCAATCACCCTTGGGGAAACGAAAAACGGATACAAGCTGATACGATCATGTCAATCTTCGAATACCAAATATTCGTTGAAGAATTTACGCTCCGTGCTCAACAGTGCGAGCACAGTGACGGGTGTCGGGTGATGTCGCGTTGTCGCGGTCGGAGCCGAGCTCACCTGCAGCATGAGCTCGCAGTCATCCCGGCCGACGAAGATCATCTCCCGGGGCAGACGGTGACGAGTGCCCCCGCTGCTCACCAGGAACCATGATGTGAGACTCATCTCTGCTCTGCTACGGCAACGCTGCTCACTCCCACCTCCAACCCTACGTCATCCTGGGGGAGAGAGAGGGAAAGAGAGGGAGGTTGGTGGAGGGACGGAAGGAATGTGGAAGTGAGAGACATTTGAGAGAGAGATAGAGAGAGAGAGGGAAAGAGAGAGTGTGACAGAGGACAGAATAGATGATGATAAAAGGAGACATTATTTCAAAACCGCTGTGTACTTTGAAATCCGTCAGGGTTTGGTCCGAAGTGGCTGCTTGTGGAAGGGCGCTAGGTCAGTCTGAGAAAGCTACATCCTCCCTTGCTCTGTCTGCCCTGGTCTGCCCTGTCGGCCCTGATCATTGCCAGATGCTACAGGAAGTGATGTAGGAATCTTGGCAAAGTGTGAGCAACCCACCCCAAGATGTTTTTTTCTCTCCTTCAGTTGGGCTGAAAAGGAGGTCAGACTGAAAAGTTCCAAGTTTCAACTGCTTAGAGGGGGAGGAAAATAATCAAGCAGTGTAGATCTACAAACCAACAAAGCCCCACCACCTTTTGAGAGCACCATACAAACATCTGTCAGTTCCATACAGAGTTCTTTTCTGCAGGCTTCATTTAACTCTCTGTTTAAAACACAAACGTGAGACTAACATTGCATGCTGACTGCAGAAACTGTAGGAGCTCTGAGACCTTTTGCGGCACTTATCGCCAAGTGACCAGGGGATAGGCCAGAAGATGGATCAAAGTCAATCAGAGATTAAATTCGGATTAAAGAGCAAAACGTGTTCTCCCTCGACCTCAAAACTCTACTTACTAAATGCTTATTCAGTAATCCTCCAAGTCAAACATTGGCATTTGGCATGAAAACACACTGTCGGTGGTAGGCGATTTTGTGCGAAAATGAGGAAAGAAACAGTTCATAATCCATTTTTCACGCATAACCTCTTATCAACAATGGCACGGAAACAAAGGCAGAGCAACCGTGACA